>UELV01147168.1:0-14362 GCA_900490015.1 Megastigmus stigmatizans | reverse complement strand
TATATATATGTATATATATATATATATATAGAAGGCGGATGTTGTCGCGCGCGCGTCTCGCCAAAGGACTCGCGGGTTCGTAACGTAATATATACGCGAAAGAAGAAAAAAAGAGTAGATCTCATCGCGGCATTTAATCGCCACGCACACACACACACACACACACACATAGGCGCGAGAGAGATAATTAGTGTCGATTCAATGTCACAGGCTAAAAGTCAGTGTCGCACACAGAGGAGGAGGAGGTGGAGTGGCGCAATCGGGGCTCCAATCGTCCGTCACACTATATACACAGGCATCGTCCGTTTAAACGTCATACCTATTCATCGCGCCCCAGCAGTTCCAACGTCAATTGCACCGTGCACGGCTGCAGAATTATTGCGCTACGTATGCACGCGAATCAATGCTCTCTCTCTCTCTCTCTCTCTCTCTCTCTCTCTCTCTCTCTCTTGTGCATTCACCGCAGCGACGATCTTGCATCTCTTTATACGAAACACTTTTTTTTCTTTTTCATACATGTATAGATAGTTGGTGCAGAGCGAGTTTGCGTGCGCGCATAGGGATGAAAGAAATATTGCTTGATGCAGGTTATATACGAGTCGCGCTTTATCGGCTTGACTATATACAAAGGGATATAATGGGGTTTTATCGGTGCGTAGGGTTGTATCGTAGAGATATATGTGTGCTTGAGCACAAGCATATTATTTGTTGGAAAAAATGTTATACCACTGAATCTTTTTCTCCGACCGATTATCCTAGCTCTAATAGATTTCTTCAACGATTTGTGCGTTATAAATATTTCTGCGAGCTTTCGAACCAAAGAGATGAAAAAATAAAATGTGGCACATTTCATCCATACAAATTTAACTGCACTTCTTTGAGTAAAAATTCTTTAATAATAATTATCGCAATATAGAGAGAAACTGCACTATTTATGAATTGACGTAGTTATAAGGAAAGGCAAATTAAAAAATATATATAAGTATTTGGTAAAAATAATAATATACGAGAGCGAGTATAACTGTACAAGTAATAAGAGTAATAAAGTGAATGGCGCATTGTAAATTTTCAGCACGGACAGCGGCTGGGACAATCCGTTCAGGCCGGACGGCGACCTGTCGCGCGAGGCCGACGAGATAGTCGAGCTGATAAAGGGAGGGAAGCCGATCACTCCTACACCCGGACAGAATGCACCGGCGCTGCCTGGCTGCGAGAGAAACACGACGGAGCACGACTCGAGCTCGAGTCCGCTCCTCGACTCGACGAATCTGCGCACGAGCGCCTCGCCGAGGCTCAGCCAGGGCAACGGCAACGCCCACAGCACGCCGATCAAGCCCGGCTCCGGCAATCAGCAGGCCGTCAACGAGAAGGTCCGTCTACCTATACCTACTCTCTTTTCTTTTCTTTCTTTTTTTTTTTTCTTTCTTTTTCTCAACTTTTTTTTGTCTTTTCTCCTTTTTTATAACGACTGTGTTGTTTTCTTTTTTTCGATTTTTTCCCTCCCCAAGGAACTCGACGCCGTTGATTAGTTTCTTAATTCACACGATAGAGTAAGCTGTTTAATTCAAAAATATATCCATTTCCAAGTACTTTTACACTCTACAATTGGATTCCTGAATAATGAAATAAAATTTGTTTTTTCTTGTTTTTGTTTTTGGTCCTGTGTAGAATACGGCCACGGTGGAGGTCGGCCGTGTGACGGCGCAAGGCCCAGGCGACGCGTCCCAGGTCGAACACGTCACCCTCAAGAAGAAGCCCAAGTGCAAGTGCTGCGTGCTCCAGTAACGCAGACGACTTCCATTACGCTCGTGTAGGAGATCAGCCTCTCTCGCAACTGAGAAAGCACCACCAGCAACACCAGCAGCAGCAGCACCGATGTGGCCGACGCATTGTCCGTGTATATCGGCCTTCTGACTCTGTTTTGCCTGACTCTCTGTGTGTTTGCCTGCGTGACTCTCTCTCTTGGTGTGTCTATCTGTCTGCGTGTGCGTGTGCGTGTGTGTGTGCGAAGAGACGAAGGGAAAGCCCACAAAGTGTAAAAGGGAGTAGGGATGTATACTCTCCGTCCTTCCCTTGTGTCTCTTGTCTCGATTCTTCATCGGCGAACTAATTGTTACGCGTTGCACGCGTAGTGTACCGAATTCAACTGTATCGACGACGTGTACTCACACACGTATCCACGCACACACACACACACATGTAAGTACACGCGCACGCGCCACCCCTCGGAAGGGATGAAAGATCGTCAAGTCTATTGAAAATATATTGTAGATACAGAGATGCAGATAAATAGTAGCTATCCATAATAGCTTAAGTGCTTTTACTATTGTGGTTACTAGACGAAAAACAAAAAAAAAATTACCGACGAGGCGGGGAGGACGAGGCACATCCACGTCCGCACCCAAACCCCCTTCATATTCTTTCTCTTCCAAGCGCAGAGTTCGACAAATCGAACGATTCGATAAGGAAATAAAAAGAACAGAAACTAAACAGACGAGAGAGACGAGCGAAGCATCGATCTCGGTGCGAACGAAAATTAACGGAAACAAAGACACTGTCGCGACTATACTTACCAGATCTTATATAGGCCCGTCTATCTTTTACGAGACACGCAACACCGATACTTTAGCGCGATTTCGTTCGTTTTACATTAACTTTTCGGTTCTCGGGGGGAAGAGATTCTTGTAAATATATATAATATCGTGGCGGATTCCAGTGTTTCACACTTTGCAGTCGAAACAAAAGTTAGCAAAGGTTTAGGGCTGGAAGACATACACGAATAAAGATGGAAAAAAAAAGACGAGCGAAAGATGAGAAAGAAGAAGAAGCGCATGCCGTATTAAAAGCGGAGGGAGCAAGTTGAGTCCGAGGCCACCTCTCCCAGATCCCAAAAATTTTCTATTTTTTTTTTTTTTCGTTACATTTTGTCCGGTTATTCTGTTTTCCAACTCGTTTGTTCGTCGCGGTCTCTTTTGTTGAACGTCCTTCCTGTAAGTCTAAGGAACTGCAGACGTATAAAATAATAACTTATAAACGGAATTGCTCCTCCGGACAGCGCTCTCCAATTGCTGCTAGTGCACAAATTACCATGTAAGAGAAAAGAAAAGGCATAATTTTCAAAATGAGAAGAAGAAAAAATGCAAAAAAAAAAACAAAAAAAAAATAAGATGAATTAATAACGCAAGCTGTACTCAGCTCTTAGGCAGCTGACGAAGCGTGTCTATCTTTATTTTTTATCCTTCGACCAATCATGCAAGCTATTTAGATAAACGTGCGCACGCAAGAACTCTTTATTTATTGTCTATTTTCGTTTTTAATTGTATTCTAATTAATTTTCTTCGGCCCCTCTCGCTCGCTCATATATATATATTTTTTTTTTTAATCAGAGAGAGGCTCCCAGGTGCAAATGATTGTCGAGTTTTTAAAGGCCCTGCGTAAACGGGAAATCCAATGGATTCTCTCTCTTTGTTTTTATTTTATATATAAATAAATATATATACACACGATACGGCTCGATCCTTAATCGACATCGCTAAGCGCATAAGTTTTCCAATTTTTGAAGATTCTATTGCAAGTTATAGAAGAGGCGTACGGCAGATGCCAGCGAAGTACGCGCAGTTTTTCAAGTGTCGATTAAGAATGGAATAGCCATCATGAAAAAAAAAAAAAAAAAAAAAAAAAGATGAAAGGACGGTAGTAAGGGAGGAAAGAAGGAAGAAAACTGTTTATGCCGCTAGGTTCCTTTTACATTCAGTACCTACTTGTCCCGCATCATGCATAGATATTATAAATATTATACATGTAAAGAGTACGTGTACACAGACTGGCATCGACACATATGCATAATATTATATATAATCTGATCCTCTATATGTATATGTATATACATAAATGCCTAGGCTCTTTTGAAGCTGTCGGATTTTTTAATTACATGTTCAGCGCGATACCAATTGCCAGCTTTTTAGTTCGGTCGACGACGACCATCAGTGATTGCAGCTCATTATACAATTAAATGCATTGTATACCGTATATGAATTCATTGCGAGTATATAATAATTAAAGAGCGAACCAGAAATAAAATAGATGATTGTCGCGCGATGATTTCTTCATTTATAGCGATATTGCTCGAATGGCCGTATGTGGCACGACTGGGACTGCCGTCTGTTTGTACCTTACGTACAGTTCGATTGATTTTTTTATTCGCAAATTGAAAAAAAAAAAAGAAACACGTTCGATGATAAATAATAATTGTTTCCTCGATTCGATCGCAAACTATTGAGCCGAAGAGAGATAGAGAGATGTGACGTGAAATTGTACATTGAATTTGCATAATTTAAAGACGCCGAGCCAAAGCGAGAGTTATACGAAGCATCGACCCGTTCGATCAAGCTCGAAACGCCCAGACTGTAAGGGATCTCAGATGTATCGAGAATATGCCAGAGGGACGATGAAATCCTTTTTTTAGCGAGCAGTGTCAAATCAAAGATTTTTTACCGATGAAAAAAAAAGAAGAAAAAAAAAACAAAAATACCTACGACGACGATGATGACGATGATGAAACTCCCAGAAATTTTAGAACGATTACACACCGCCTGTCGCTAACCGCTACCCTACCCTTTTTCGTATGTATGTATAATCGCGGAAATGAGCCTGGTTTATATACACGTGAATAAAAAAAAATGAAACAAAAAGAGAAATAGTGTAACGAGAACGTGTGGGACATGTAATTACTGTTCAACAGTGAAAGTGCGGATAATGGAGAGGCGCGAATCGATGGATAGATGACCATTTACTATTTTAGAATTGTAAGTTTCCGCGGATGTTAAGATACTCGCATGAAAAAACAGACATAAAAAAAAATAAACAAAATAAACTATTGTAACATCTGTCCCGCGCAACTGTTGATTCTGCTGAGCTTACGGATATTAAACGAATATTAAATGTCTTGTTAAAAAATAATAAGTTTTCTGATTACTTACCCTCATGCGTCCTCATTCTCGTCCTTTATTTTACGACAAAATATGTGAAGAGCACAACAGTTTCATAATTACAGTATTCGCTGCAAAAGTTTTGTATTTTTAAACAAAATTTCAACTTTTATGAAATATTAATTATACATTCCTTTGTAGTTTCTAATAGATTATTTAAATTCTTTTTGCGATTATCTGAAAGATTTTTAGTTTTCAATAGTTTCTAATTAGCAATCAGCATTTACTAATAAATTAAATTATGCCAAGTAATTCGTATGCGCAGAAACATTAGTTTTTTTTATGATATTGAAGCAGATCGTTAAAAATCTCCGCATCTTATATAGAAATATAATTTCCCGTAATAAAAAGGTGGAAACCATCGCAACTCATCTGCCGAAGAGTGTAGGTAAGTAAATCAGCTCGCAGGATCGAGTATAGCAGCTCATTGACTCGCGAATCAAGATTGAAGAAAGGAGCCGCGCTTCGCGCTGCCAACGAGCAAGAAGAAGAAGAAGAAGACGAAGAAGAGTCGAGCCGGAGTAAAAGTCACGCGAGGCCCTGGTATATAGGGTCAAGTATCGAAAAAATGCAAGGCGAGGTATTGTGGGATCGTCTCGTTTCTATTTCTTTTTCTTTTTTAAAGCCGAACGATTCGCTATAGATTCGAGGTAGGTATATATCACCGAATGCACTTGTTACACAAACGCGCCTATCCCATTGAAATTTTCATCCGTGCGCGGCCTACAGTCACGACGCCTTATATACGATACACGCTCAGCTATTGTACATCATTGAAAATGAAATTGCCGCTTTTGCTCGTCTCGCTAAATGATAGGCCTCTGCCTAAATGAATGCTCAATAAATATATGTTATAATTTGAATTTGCATAATGCTTTGTACCAAAGGATAATGTTTGATATTACGTGCAGCTCAGACAGTCACATGTCAATTAAATTATCGAGATATGATTTTAATACGTCATTTTCGTACTCGGTGTTTTTTCTTTTTTTTTAACCGCAGTCTCATTATGATAATGCCGCGCGAAGCTCCTCGACGTATGGCTAGCCCCTCATTGACATCTCAATTCTTAAACAATGTATATTTTATGGAACAAGAAAAAAAAACCAAGTGTACATCTAGATCGACTTTGCGAACCATTAACGCGAGCGTATACGAATGCAATCGAGTCGCGCGTTATCGCGATTCAATTAAAAACTTTTGAATTACGGTGTCATTGTTGTCTCGCGTGTTATAGCGATTTATGGCGATTATGCCCCCCGAACGACTCGAACGAGTCCATAAATTCAGCAGAGCCAATTAAGGCAAAGAAGCTCGCGATCCGCGCGCTCGCGGAATTAAAAGAAAAAAAAGGCAGAACACAGCACAGTATAAGTGCAGCCAGCGTTCGTGGTAAAAAACCAAACCGGCGTCGAATTAAAATCGCATCAGACCAACTCGGTAAATAGACTTTGTGTGTGCATCGTTGCAGCGCCCTTAACAGCACGTATATAGCCAACTATCGAGCATAAATCGCAATGCGGGAATGTGGGTACGGTGGCTGCATATGCATACACCTACCTATATAATGCACCGGCCGAGGGAAAATGTCAACGCTTAGCTCTCGCGTGTGGGTATACAACGCATCCTATTAGAAGGTTCAGAGGTCACGAGAGCTTACGGCTTATAGCAGCAGCAGCAGCAGCAGCAACAGTGCGATGCCAAAGACAATAAATTCTAAGCGATGTCAAAGGGAGCCCGACGAATAATTGCGACCGTATACGGTGTCGAGAGCCTATTCTTCTTATTCAATGTGTATATACGCGCACTGCACTCTGCACCGCACACAAGCCGACGAGACAATGATCGGTGATAACATCTTCCTCGTCATCGAGGTTTCTCGCTTTATTAGCCTATCGTCTGTATATCTCGAGAGAGAAAGAGTGGCTTTGCCATCATGAGAACCTTGCGCCTTTCGAGACATTTGTCCGTTTCTTTGTATACCCACACACGTTTTGATACGAATAAAAGCGACGCTTTTCTGGAAAAGTCACTGGAATCGTATAAATATCTTTCTGCGGCAGCAGCTCACCCTATAGTGTATAAAAGAACGCGTAAAGCGAGTAAGCTTGGATACATCGAATGATTAACGACGGTGATGATGGGCAACCGAGTATAAGTACATTTTATACAACTCCTTTTGGATAATTTCAGTTTTGTCGCGCGACGTAAAGCGACAAATCGATTCGCAATGAAAAACTGTTGTAATAAAGGAAGAATCTCGTATACGTTGCAAAAATATACATATCATTAAAAAAACATTGTAAGTAACGCGTTAAAACTACTTTGGATATATTCGCAATAAATTCTTTATACAGCTATGCGCGAGATAAAAATTTCGCATAAACATAGAAAAACCATCGAGGTTTCCCTCGTTAATCTTGGCGCGCGAGTTAACGCTCAACCGCGGTTTCGAAAACTGCCGAGCTCCGTGTGCAATGAATTCTCATTGAAATTCACCATTGACGATTCATCGACACCGTAGATATAATGCTTCTCCAGATAATCCCTCAGTCAAAAGTGTCTGGTCCTCTCATCGCCGATATTAGCCGTGTACAACAAACACACACATCCACGCGTTCGGCAACACCTGCTAATTTGTTATATAAGAATATACATATAGACGAGAGAAAGAAAAGAAAAAAAAAAAGGTTTCTCCTTAAGAAAACGGCTCAAACTGCCGAGAGGCGAGAATCGTGATTCGAAATGGGAATAGACTCGTAAGGAGCGTATAGCGCGTTGTAGATGCATATCAAAACTCGCGAGAGTCTCTCTCTCTCTCTCTCCGCGCGCGCCGAGTATTAGGCGTACTGTACATGCACGGGGGTCGAGAGGGGACACGATCGCGAGCTCCAGCTTATAAGTGTTTATAGGTGCACTGCTCGTACCGCGAATGAGAGAGAGAGAGAGAAGGATATGTGTCCCTTAAGTTCGCGAGGGGGATCAAGAGAGAGAGAGAGCGAGCGCTGCACATATATAAATGACGAGGAGTACGCGGTCCCGTCGCCAGAACGCCGTAGTATAGGTGGCAATAAGGTTTGCGCCTGGTGCGTAAGCGCATCTCGATCCTTTAATTATCGGTGGCGGCTTGTTCTGTTTCTGTTCAACGGTTTGCTCGCGGATTCGCAATATATATCTATCGCGATCGATATTATGGGCGGCGCAACGAGGAGACGACGAATACTCTTCGAAATCACGGTATACTCATATCATCTGTGTGCGTGCAGTGTAGTTCGAGCACTCGCTGATGTATCGCTAAACTACCACCATCGACTCACTTATATAATACTATAAGATATTTCAATACTATGTAGTATAAATTTTCGTTTGGATTACCCAGTGGTACAATATACATTCGCGAGTGTGTGTAGCATATACCGCACTCGAACAGCGTTGATCGGGCGTAATCTATTTGGCGCGATGCGTAACGAGAGCTGAAAAGAATGGCATATTGTAATTTGAGCGCAGACGGTGTATCTCCTGCTGGTCTCGCGGCTCGTCTCGTGGAGCAGCGCAGCCCCGGACAAACTCGCGGCCAACCAGAAAGCCCCGGTGTACGCCCGTAGCTCGGGTGGCCGAGCCTTGGCCCTTCCTTCCCTGTTGGCTGCCGGATCATCCCCATCGCTCCGTTCTCGAGCCCTGACCCCTGCCAATGTGGGTAGGCTACCCTCACCGGGTGCTCCGCCAGCTCCACCGAAACCCGCCCCCGCGGCACCTCAACAGGACGGCGTCCAGAGGGAGGAGAGCACGTCCTTCAAGGAAGTCAACGGGGAGACCGTGAGAACCGTCCTCGGTAATTATGGCTATCAGAGTCCCGAGGGCTTGCCCGTCTCCTTCAAGTGAGTACACCGAGTTTTTTTATTCGTTTCTAGCTATGAGTAGTAAGTACCTAGGTATATACACTCAATATACCTATATTGCTAAAATCGCTTTGTTCGCGGTGTCGCATTGAATATCGTTAAAATGCTATTTCAATGAAACCGCGAGTGAACTATTCTTCCAATCGTTCATATCGAGATAAAAAAAGGTATAACTGGAAAAAGAAAATAATGAGTGGCACAAGTTAGTGCAAAAACACATTTGCCATAGTTCGAAAATAATCATGCCGATGCTAAGGGAATCCAAGTGCAATATTTCTTTCTGTTCAAAGATACATGGCTGATGAAAATGGGAACCATGCGAGTTTCTCGATCGGTACGGCTGCGGCTGGAGGATCCGGCTCAAGACCATCATCTTCGGGATCTCAGAAGCCAGGCGGTGGTGCTGGAGGAGGTGGACGAGGTGGAGCCGGTGGAGCTGGTGGAGCTGGTGGAGCTGGAGGAGCTGGTGGATCGGGAGACAGAAAATATTTGCCTCCTACTTGAGTAATCACCATTTATTGTGTACATTCTTTTCTATTACAATAAAAAATCTTTTACACTTTATGTAAATATAAATACCTATTACTTTTTCTTCCCAATACCATCCATATACAGTTTATGTGTATTTGAAGAAATGTAAATTACCCATTGTTCATTGTTTCAAACGTCAGATGCGTAAGTAAGTGAAGATTATACGAAATAGAAGATTAGAGATGTTTTTTTTATCGAACTTTTGAATTTTTCGTATAACATTAAGCATAATTACAACGCTTAATGAAAATTACATTATACCTATTCGAAAACTAACTTCTATTACTATATACATGCTCGAATTAATCGCGGTTTCCGTGTTATCTGCTTTCTGTTTTAACTGCTTTCGAGAATTCTTGCTGACGTCAAAATCACGTGGTATATCACTTGCATTCTTGCTGACGTCATAATTACGGACTTCTCAAGATTAAGTAAAATATTTTACTGTTTTGATAAAGATCTATATAATTTGTTTCTAAAACCATTTCGTTGCTCGGTAGATGAGGCGTATTAAACTATTTTTTTACTTACAAGTACTTATAGGACAAATAAATAATAACTAGAAATATAGTTTCAAAAAATATGTTTATTCACTATTATATATTTATAACAAGCCCTATCTGTGGCTGGACGAAACATCGATGTATTGTTAAATATGCATCTGACAAAACCCTTCATATTAATGGATACAATGGAATTATATACTCTTTTTATATCTAGTTAAGATAGTTAAGATCCACGATAAGTTGTAAATCCAAATGCGTTCAACAATAACGGTATATGATAATGTTCAGATTTATCAACATCAAAAGTTATGTCGATAAATGGATACAGCGTTTTTTCGTTTATAGAATTATAGTACTGTTTTACTAGGAAATGTAATTTGTAAGTTCCAGCTGAAAATGCAGTGGTTCCAGTTATAAAATCGTTAAAGCGACCAGTAGCTTCTGTTTTCCTTGAAAAGGTATTATTGAGACATAAAAATCGATCCGAAAATTAATGCTTATTACGTAATTAACATTTTGATTACCCTTCATTGACGAGATCCCACTCAGTTTCGTTCTTCAATTTATAAAGTTTGACAGGCAAACCACCAACTGGACGTCCTTTGCTTGTATCCAATACATGAGTTGTTATTTTAAAGGCGGATGAGCTCATGATAAATTTTTTATTTTCTGCTTGCAACTTTAATGAACGTAATTTTATAAGTTATTATAGATCACAAAAATTTGTATTTTAACGTATATCAGGTAGTCTTTTAAGGTTGGAATGCTTTATCTGTGCTTTGATTGCTTTGAATATCGTTGAATAAGTACCAACTAAATATATATATTTTACTTAGACATACCTATCTACCAACTTAAATATGAAAGGCCGTGAAAGATTAAAAAAAGACATTTTCCAATCAATTATTAGAAGCTATTTATCTTAAATTAAACCTATATTACTTTCACATTATTATTACTTACTTATCTATTTTATTTACATTATTTTTCATGTATACAATAAATGAAAATCAGTCAATAAAATATTACTTAATATGTAATGTGGAAACTGTGATTGAGATAAAAAATAAGAATGCATTTCTTTTTTAATGTGAATTCTGTACAAACTTAAAATTTTTATTTTTATTTATTTAGAATACCTTAAGGCGAAGAGATGTATTAAATTTAATGATAAATTTTTCTTAATGTGTTCATCTGTGAGAACCTTTATATGTACTATAGCTGAATGGACTAAGCAAGAGAGGAATATGGTAAGATGCATTGGGATCTTTTATATCAAAAACTATTTCAATGAATGGGTAAATTGTAGATACTTTTCTCATGTTATAAAATTTTTCCACATCATAATGTAGTTTGTAACGTCCGCTTGTAAGAGCACCTTTATTGACATTCGAAAAATCAGTACAAGTGCCATTTGCAGATGTGAGACTAAAACAAAATTATAAATGTTTTCAATGCTTAATTTATTTCAATATGCAAAATTAAATATTTCTTAAAAACATTATTTTAAAACTACCTTTCCTGCATAAAAGTCCATCTTCCATCCTGCAATTTATAAAGACTGACTTGTAATCCACAAACAGGAACTCCTTTACTTGTTTCCAAAACATGAGTACTAACCACAGGTTTTCTTAATAAAACAGATTTTGTAATCATCGATGCCTTATTCACTACTGATGCACTTTGAACCTAAAATGAGTATATAATTTTATTAATAGTTTTGTTTGTAATATGTAATAATTTTTTTTCTTTAAGTATTTTATACATACCTTATTTGTAGATTCTCCACTAGTACTTGCTGGTGCAAAAATTAATTGGTTTGTTCCATCCTGAATACTCTTCACATCACTTGCTACTGGCTTAGCAATGACAAATTTTTTCTCACCTACTGAATTTAACATAAACTGTGGGAGTTTACTTTTCACCAAAGTGTAGGATTTGCCACCCGAAGAAAAAAAATACACCTTTTTATTATCTATCTCAGATGTATCATTTTTAGCTTCAGATGCAGTCATTTTTATACTTTCACTGCTAATCACGTTTTTTGGGATTGTTTCAATCTGCAAACATTTTGAATTTATTATGAATTTAATAGTATTTAAGTATTTTTATTTTATGTGGGAACAAAATTCAAATTATAAAAAATTACAATTTACATAATTACTTAATTTTATATTATCGTTATATATGTTCAAATCTTGGTTGTATTTCTCTTTTTTAATTAACAAAAATTAAATATGTCGCTAATAATCTCATTGTTGATGTATCATTAAATAAATAAAAAAAAAAAATTGTATGTTACATACTACTACAGGTTCAAGTTTGAGATGTCAAAAACTGCACAATTCTAAAATTATGTGATATTAAAATGGAAATCTCTACATGTTAATAACTTCTTAAAACTCTTACAACTTTTGTTTTTAAAGTTTTGAAAGTTTTGAATTTATGCAAATTACTAATTTGCATATAGTATGCTTTATAACTGAACTTTTAGTAATTTTATTTAATATTTTGTTATAACTTTACCTCTGATTTTTCATTAGATACATTTTCACAATTAACAAATTGATATGTATTTGAATCCTGATCCTCATTATCATTATCAACATCATTATCAGATTCAACTACCATTTCTAACTGAATGGACTCATCATTTTCTGTTAAATAATCCTGTTCAACATCTGCCAAGGCTTGTGCTAAAGTATCTGGACTTTGTTCCTGCGATAAAAAAATATAATAATTTCTGTCTTTTGCCAATATAAAGTAAATAAAAGTAATTAAACTTTATATTATCAAAACTTTTGAAAAAAATTACCTTATCAATTCGAATTTTTTTTAATTCTGGAACTTCTTCAATTTCATCTTCTGATTCTTCAACAACTTCTTCCTCTTCTCCATCTTCAATACTAACTTCTTCTTGAACACCACTGTTTTCATCATAACTCTCGTATTCTTCATCATCGTAATCTGGTTCTATCTTCTCAACCCTACTATTCATATTTGTCGATGTTGCTTCTGCTTCTCTCTATATAGCAAATATTTTTAAAATCAAAAATTTTAATTTAATTGTATTTCAATGAATACGTAATCAATGAATAATTTTAATAGAATGCTCTAATTTACCTTCTTGTATTGTACAGCAGCTCGTTGATGTTTCAAAGTGCACATGTGCTTTAGAAGAGACAATCGATGTGCATGTAAATTTCTTTGACAATATTTGCAAAAGGCTCTTGTGGCCTGCTGTGGTACTGCAGTCAACCAATCTGTGAAATAAATATTAAATATTTAATTACATTTTGTTAAAGCAATGAACTTACTTGACAGGAATCCAAATAATTTTGTCAATAATTAATACCTTTAAAATCGTCCATATATTCCCATTCTTTACGATATCTTTGTGTGTAAACACGCGTTTTCGCGTGGCTAATTTTGCCAGTCGGTGTTAAACGCACTTCTGTCACTTGATCCACTGCCACACTATCATTTGACTCTTCTTTCGACTTAACTTCTACCACATGTACTACATTCTCCGATATTACCTTTACCTCCTCCATAAGAACGTCTAATTGTTCGCCACAAGATGAAATTGAATTTTAGTGAAATAATTTAAATTTACGAGTAATCTTAAAACTTCCCACTAGAATCACCATGTATATAATAGTTTTTTTTTTATGCTCCCAAAGGATGAAAAGTTCAGTACTAGTTCTAGAACCTAGAGAGAGAAAATTTTCCAAAATCCCGAGATGAATGAGATTCGATTTTGCAGTTACATCTAGTACATAAGTATTATTACTGCACTGCACAATGTTGTCTCTGGTTCTGACACAGAAAGTGAACTCCCTAGAAATAGCTGCTGCATTCTTCCTTTACAATTTATTACTGATTTATCAAGGGCCTTTCGCTTCGAAACTAAACGACCAAAGTAAAATGGCGTCTAAAGTTCGAGGAGAGTATACAATTCTGGGGGAACTGGGGAAGTGTGGTAGGGTAAACCGTCCAGCATGCGTGACCGCCAACCAGTGAATGACAATTTATGTATTATTATAAATGTATAAAAAAAAAAGATTTACATTCCAGATTGTTTACATTTTTAAATAAGTACATAAAATATACAAAGATATTAAAAAGTCCTGTGAAAAATAAAAACAATTATACAGGTAGTCTGTAAATAGCATTCGGTACAATATTTTTGACAAAAAAAACTGAAAACATTATTATATCTTATTCTTTACTTAAAATGTATTGATATTAATAAAAAAGGTTTACTTTACATAAAAATCAATTTAAAATACATAAAAAATACTAGTAAATACAATTTTTAAAATTTTTTTTATTGGTCATTCAATGGTATAAGAAATAACGAACGCTTACTAGTAAATGACCGTCCGGTCAAATATTGGTAGGTCACGTTTTCATCCAAGCCACTGGGCACTGAATG
>UELV01147159.1:0-23428 GCA_900490015.1 Megastigmus stigmatizans | reverse complement strand
GTCAGTGCATATATACACACTGCCACACACTGCACGAATTGTTCCGCGTTATATAGGTACTTATAAAAGCCGACGAAATACTCTGCTAAATAATGCTTTGGGAACAAAGCCCGCCGCGCGCACACCTCTTTTTCTCTTTTTCCCCCTCGCGCCGCAGTGCATTTTCATGCGCCGTATATTTATCCGTTGGAAAAAGCAATAAGCGCAGCAGCGCCTTGTAACCGCGGCGAGCTGCCAGTGTGTTTATGTGCGATGAGCGCATTATCGTATTACTTGGTTATAGCTTTAATTGCGCTCGATTTATTTGACAATCGTGACCATTCGTTATGGCGCGCCACGATTATTATGCCTCGGCCCCTTTTTTTCTATCCTCGAATCCCGCTCGACATTTCTTACACACACACACACACACACACACAGACAGACAAGTAGTGTATGCATTGCGCAAAAAACTATTCTTTCTTTATCGATGCGGCGCGCGCGCAAGGCAGCCGAGACAAAATCATATAGTTATTGATATACGATCGAGAGGGAAAGAGAGCGAGAGAGCGAGAGACAGAGAGAGAGAGTAGAGCGCGCGCTTACAAGACCAAGCGCAGCTCTGAAATCACTGCTCCGCTACCACTTACGTGCGGCATACAAGTGTGCGTGCGTGCGTGTGTGTGCGTGTGTGTGTGCAGGTAAGAGCTGCGAGCGGCTGTGGTAGTAGGACGAAGCGGTTATTAAAATCGGTCTGGAATCGATTGGCAAATTATCGGTCCGACGGTCGGAGAGCAGCAGTAGGAGCAGCAGCGGACGCGGCAAGGCTAACTACAATCATTTTAACAGTCTGTCGCGCGTATGTATTACCAACCGGCAGCAGTGGCAGCAGCGGCAGCACCAACTTCGCCACCACCAACGGCAGTCCTTTATCAACCGCATACCTGTACAGACATACACACATACTCAGAGAGAGAGAGAGAGAGAGAGAGAGACAGGCGCAATATATTCCCAGACGCGCGCGCGCGCGCATACACTTATACCATGGCAGTCGAGTCAACGAGTTTTCACGTCGAGCAACGTATATATGTATACATACATTGCACATATATGTATAAGGTTACACTTTGTGCATGTCTCATTGTGCTCGGCGTCGACTTCTATGAGTTATGGGCGTTGCTAAAAATGCAAATGGTTAGACGAGCGGGCGCGCGAGGAGGAGAGTTTGGATGGGAGCGCGCGCCGAGTGCACTGCCGCAGCATTGGAGCTCGCGCGCTTACAAGCGTGACTTCTTACTTAATTTATGTAACGAGGGAGGGAGAGAAGAAAAGGGAATAAAAGTGTGCGTGTATATATGCACAGTGTGACGGTGGCGAGGCTCGCGTGTGTGCTATATGCACTCTCTCTCTCTCTCTCTCTCTCTCTCTCTCTCTCTCTCTCTCTCTCTCTATCCCTCAGTGTGTTTTATCAAGCTCTCCGATCGAGCACGAAGCTTTTCATTACGAAAATTTTAGGCGTCACGTGCAGTGTACATGTGTGTGTGTGAGAGAGAGAAAGAGAGAGAGTATCGCTGTCTGTGCACGAGCCGCGCGCGTCCCCGATTTCTTGTGTATATATATACGCGAGGTGCAGCTTATCTCGCCTGCAGGAGGAGCGCGCGAAAAGGACGATATATAAATTGAGAGAGTTTTCGCTGCGCTCCGAGTGATGTTGAAGCCTTTGCGACACACATACACATACACACACACACACACACACACGCACATATATACATAGATGCTGCACGGGGCCACTTTCCAGCGACACTTATGTGTGCACACGACACTTTTTCGCGATTCAAATCCCTTTATCACGCCGCGAGTAAGCGCCGAGAAATTCTTCTTCTTAGCGCGAGATTCTAGACGTATATATATATGCAGCCGAATACTCGAGGAATCGAGGTAAACCGAGTGAATTTGTTTGCTAGTGCGCCAGTGGGAGTAGGTGCCGTTCCGCCGCGGAGAACACCTTAATGTTATTAAGATAAAAATATTCGTGGAATGTTTGCGTGATATAAATCAGGGGAGAAGAATTTCGTGAAAATAATTGAGATCTGCGATTCATCGTCTCAATAACAAATTATATGGGTTTAATTTATCAAACTATAGTCTCTACTTTAGCTGTGTTGGAATGATATATTTGAGTAATTCTATGACTTGATGGTGGAGAAATTTCAAAGTGCTGCGCAGATGAAATGAAACAAAGTTTTCATTTGACAAAGTGATGATATTCATAGGATCTTTGACTCAAACTGTGAAATAGCTGAGGATTGATCGAAGTCTTAATAAATCTTCAGTCGAATAAAATGAGTTCCGTAACGTGAAACTAACCAAATCTCAATTTTGGATAAAAAGCCACACGCACTTTTTGCCCGTGACGTTTTATTTTTTCGAATATCTGTCACGTAATGCATAGTCAAACACGATTTTGAGATATTTCAAAATGTCAAGTACCCATGTTGACATTTATAGTCGAATCATATCCGCCATAAAATATTGCATTATAAAAGTAAACACGGAGAATGCAAAGGAGAACGGGAGGACGTAGAGACATATTCTGAAGAAATATATGTGACACGGCTATTGAGTAATACATAAGTAAAAGCTTTTGTTACTTTGTCGTGAATGTTTCAGTTTATCAATGACTCATGGCCGCTCTCAATTGAATACACGTAATATTGTCTTTAACTATCGTCATTCGCCAAAGAATCGTATAACTTTGCAGCTCTTTTACGATCCGTGCGCAACCTCGTCAAGATTTTTTTCCAACATTGAAATACCCGCGCGGTGAAAAAAAAATTACTTAAAACACAATTAAAACGTTTAGAATCCGCATGAATCACGGTATCGCGAATGCGAGCTTATCAGCGAATTAAAACTATCTATAGACGGGCATAAAAATTGAAATACAGACTTGGCGCATTAATTGAATAAAAAGAGCCTGGACGCGACTCGCATAAAGTCCGGAATAAGTTGTCGAAAGGAGGATAATAAAATTATACAAGGAATCCAACGTTGGGCGCCCGTAAAGCAGCCCCAGTTGTCGTCAGTACAAAACAGGAAAAAAAAAAGAAAAAAAGAAAAAAGAAGGAAAAAGGAACATTTCACGCGGCGAGGTGAGGCGTGAACCGGGCCATATCCAAGAACGTTGTCATCGTCGTCGTCTCTCGTAAAATCCGCCGTAAATCGGCAGGGAAAAAATGCCCTGATCGCCACCGGTCCGCCACAATAATTGTAAATCAGTGCCATTATATAGAAAAGCGCGCGCGAGTATAGCGGCGGGCTGTGAACAACCGCATGAGCGCGCGCAACCTTATAATAATAACGATATAGGGTCTGGGTATAGGAGCTGGTATAGAATAAGAAAAATCCCTCACGGACGTTCGCTACAGCACCGCGGATAATCTTATTTTTTCAATCTGCTCGAATCATTTATATATACACGGACGCGCGCAGAAAGGAACGTAAGAATTACAATTGCACGCGCGTATGTGTATGTGCGTTTTTTTTTGTGCTTTTCTTTTTTGTTCCTCTTGCCGCCCCTGAGCCCGTATTTACATTCGAACGCGCGATTGGCTCTTCGGCACAGTGTCGGCACGAGTGCTCGCGCACGGCTAACGTATATCGCGTAAATGTTCGCGCGCAAATCGTTCTCATCCTTTCTCTCGCGCTCCTCTCTCGTCAAACGCAAAATCCCCTCGATGTGTATACGCATACATAAAAAACCCGCTCGGGGATTATCAACACGCGGGAAATACAAACTCGCTTATAAACGGCTGCGCGCGCTGCACATGTGCCTGTGTCTGTATGTGTGGCGCGTAGGCAATCAAAAAACATCACCTCTGCTTGACGAGAATGAGAGAGAGAGAGAGAGAGAGAGAGAGAGAGAGAGAGAGAGATAACATCCGCACAGCAGTTCTCGCTTTTACAGTGTGCAGCGATGGCAAAAACAGCCGAGCGCACTAGCGAGAACAGCAGCAGCAGCCGTAGAGAGAGAGAGAGAGAGAGAGAGAAGAATTTATTCCATCTCTCTTTTCTCGTTTTGCAGTTTCGCCGGGGCTCGCGCTCGCGCACTATAACCGCTCGCTCGCGAGCACTGTACACACGCACACCGACAGACACACAGACACATTCGCGCATTCTACCGTTTCTCCATATTTTATGTCTGCCGCCGCGGCCGTATGCTACGTGTCTATCCATACATAGGGAATTGAAATAGCACAATAGACATGAAGCCGCTGCCGCCGTCGCTGCTGCTCCTGCCTGCATTTCTACATGTACGCGCGCGCACTGCACACACACGCACACACACCAAAGAGCGCTTGACAAGAGCAAAGAGCGTGTGCATAATGGACACGTAGAAAATATATATATCGAGGGGGTATACTTTGACAGGATCCTTGTATCTTGGAGATCGCAGCTCTCGGCCGCCTGCGCGAATGTTTAGAGAAACATTTTAAGGATGAAATTTGAAAGTTTATTTATTTGACTGTGCCGCCGCGCCGCGGTTCTTGCCGCTGGATCGTTGAAAAAAAGTAATATACATTCAACGCGAGTATACTGCACCGACATTAAGATGTCTGAATTTAGGGAAAAATTCACGAGTTTTTAGGTCTGTGGGATTCCTGCGCCCCATGCGCCGCGCTTCGAGCGAAACAATGCGCGGTCTCCTGCAAATTAAAACTCAGCCGGCTCGTGATTTCGTGAAATATTATTTATACGACTGACGTTAAATAACAGAACACCAGCGGTAACCGTAATCTAAATCATTTTCTATAAGCTCTGCTTCTATGTGGATTCTTAAATAATAATTTATGTTGTATGGAACTCTATAAATAAGTATTCGGTATAATAATTCAAGCGAGCAAAGCGGTGTGCGATATTAAAAATAAGTATAGTTATTATAATAATATGATAAGTTGAGGTAGGTAGCTTCTAAGGCAGTTCTTTCCCTACTGTATTGGTCAACACAAAACTTTATAATAAATAACTAAAAATCTTTATTCTTTATTAAAAATCAAAATATTAGATAGGATGAATTTTAGTTATTACGTTATGTTATAAAATTAAAAAATAAACACTTATACAAAAATTATACTCTTGTACGATTTAACCGAATTTACAGCATAACCCTAAATATGTCTTGTTATGCAATCTATCAAATACTACTGTAATCTAAGCATTCCGCAATATACTTGAATATGAAAAGGGAAGATGGTCTCATCGATCGAGCTTCTAGTAATCATCGAGAAAAATGATAAACAATAACAGATGAAAAAGCATGGTTGAGAAGGTCTGTTACTCTGGAATAAATAAATAAATAAATAACATTTAAAATGATTTTCCGTAAAGAGGTGGTCAAAAATTCCAGAAAAAATTCAGGCATTTTATTATAGTCTACGCTTGTTTTGACTTAAATTTCAAGTATTTATCAATACTCGTTCTCTTACATAGTATGATAAAAAATGATAAGAATATGAACCTCATATTTATTCAATGAGATGCACTTTTTGTTATCTTTAGAATAATCAGTTGTATAAATTTTAAATTACTAATATTACTGTCAATTTCAGACCTCTCATTAAATAAAAATTTTAATAAAATGTATTATGGTTCCCTATATGAAAAGAAATGAATGACATAAATTTATGAAAAATCAATACGAATATTTCTTAGGTTCTTGTTCTTGCGATCGAGCTTCTTAAATTAAAGAAGTAATATTGTCATTTCTCGTTGAATAGACTCATAATTTAGCGACTGATCTCAGCACAATACACCAAGAGCGACATAAAATTAAAAATTACTATAAATTTCCATTCCAGTTTAAAATATTTAAATATGTCTATGTATATACAGATACATCCGTCGCTAAATTTCGATTATTGAAAATAACCGGATTAAGCAAGCTGCGCGTCTCAAACGATCTTACCGCGCGGGATCATCCGTTAATTTACAACGGGCGGGAGCACATATCGTATGCGCAACCGCAAACTACCGAAACGCTCCGGCCCCGAGTATGATGTCTAAAAGTGCAGAAAAGTACAAGGTGTGCAAGTATATATATATATATATATATACAGAACAAAGCTGTAGCTCGGGGCGTATAAGAGTAGCTCGAACATATAAAGAAAGAAAGAAGAGGGAAATTGACGGGCGAATACACACACAGAGCGAGCGAATTCTTTCCGATCGAGCTACCGAGCACGTTTTACAAGAATCATTTGTAACCGGCCGTTCGCTCCCCGACTCACTACCGACGGGCTATCGTGTCCATATAAAAATGCACCTTCAACCATTCTTCCTCGCCACTTTTTTTTTTAGTTCATTGATCCACCGCGGTGCACATCGGTCATTTTCTCTTCCTCTCTCACTCCATCGCACCTTTCCGATTTTTGCGCGCGCATTGTATTTATTTTAGACCGAAATTTACGGCGGTATTTGTTTATTATAGAATGTTTTCGTTGGGATAATTTTTATTTCACGAAGGCGCACACAGTTGTTTTGCCACTGCACTGCACTGTGTGTATGTATGCGTGTATGTGTGATCCATTTTGGTGCGCGAAATATTTTTGTTCAACTTTTTTTATAAACCGCTGAAATTGTTTTTTTCGTTTGTTTGTTATTTCAGGTATCTGATATTTTTTGGGTAAATAAATAATTGATTAACAGGACGTTCGATGCAAAAACAGTTGTATTTTTTTCACATTTCGGTTGAACAGCCGAATTCACGCATCACGGGATGCGTCTGAATTTTCGTTAACAATTTCCGTGATGCGCATCGTTTAATATTTCCGCAGTGATTATTACAAACAATATTTTTAATCATAATCCTACAGTCAAGTTATGTGAATAAATCAATTAATTCGTGAATTGAGGCGCTGCAATATTTTTTTTGCTTTATCAACGCGTAAATGTAAACTTGCTAATTTCTAAACAATTTCGCAGATTAGGAACGAATGAGGCTTGCATAGATAATCATTTGGGTTTGTTTTGAAATTTGCTGCTAATTAATGCAAATAGATGCAACTTGTTCTATTTATGAGCTAACGATGCAATGAGTATTTCCTCTCTTCCATTAGGGTTATTGACAATTGTAGCTATATCATCATCCTTAAAAGATATAGTTTACTCTATAATTTCAGTATAATTTCTTTGCTAAATTAATTTTTAAACACAGAAAAAGTGATTGCTAATATAAAAGAATCTCTACGTATGTATATCAAAACTCTATACCCATTGCTCAAAAATTTACATAAATAACGCATTAAATCATTTATTCGAGTAACAACAAATCGTCCAATAAATAACCACTGTCAAAACCAGAATGCGCATATAGCAGCGACCGAAAAAAATAAAAAGATTGGATAAAATGAACGCAAACTGTACACACGCGCGCGAATCTCAAGAAAATGAGTCCAAGCTTTATCGCCACTCATCTCGGTAAATCCTTTTTATCTCAAATTTAACCCAGTTAAATTTTTTCGCGCACTTTTCATGCGCACGGCCGACGTGAAAACTTTTCTGCACACAGACATATATATAGTATATACGCAGAGAGGGAAAAAAAACAGAAGCTCGTGTCCGCGCGCGAATTCACGAATCACCTTTTCAAGAGAGCAAAAGCCAGAGAAAGAGAGAGCAAAAAAAAGTATAGGGAAAAATCCAACTGGACGCTAAATTTAAATCTCCAATAACTCGCTCTCTCGCTCTCTATTTGCTTTGCATCTCCCCCCTCTCTTTCATTGTCTCTCGTGTCTAATGGAGAGAACGACAGGCCATCGTTGGGCAAATCTAGGATGATGAACGGGCGCGTGTATAGCATGCCGACGTGATAGAGAGAGAGAGAAAGACAGAGAGAGAGAAAGAGAGAGAACAGCAGCAGCAACAGCAGCAGCAGCGGCCGCCGCGGGATTTTTGACATTATGCTCGCCGAATCTACATTGTAAATTTGGCATTATACAAAGATCGATGGCTTTTTTGTCCTCTCTCGCGCGCGCTACACACTCGCTGCTCGTACACTCTCGTCCCCGGAGCTCGCGACCCATATACCCTCAGCTTCCCACTCTCTCCCTCTCTCCCCCTCCCTCTCTCTCTCTCTCTCTCTCTCTCTTTCTCTCTCCCTATCCCTCTATCTCTTTCCCTCTTTCTCGTCGTTTCTCTTGGAAAATCGTGCGATCGTTGTCGTCGTCTGTGAATTCGCCGTTTACCTTCGTTTTCTCACACACACACACACACACACACACACACACACACGTACAAGTGGAGTATTTTCACGTGTGGCTCTCGCCTCCTCTCTCTCCTCCGGCGTAGAATTCGAAATTGATTAAATCGAGACACGTTTAACCCATTATTCCTCCGCGGGGATCTTGGTCGTCATATAGAGTTACTCGCGTGCGCGCGCCAGGAACGGCGGGGTCGCTGTCTCTTTAACGGAAAAATATATAATGCACACGGGGACTTCCGCGCCGTGCGGCTATACGCCAAGGGCTTATATATATATACATATACAGCTGGCGATAAAAATCCTCGGAACGAGATTATTGCAAGTCGTTGCAAAGTTTTCTTTGAGACTCGTGCTAAATTAAAGAGGCGCGTAATGCAATCGCGAGAGGGAAAAAAACATTGGTCCCGTTGTTGCGCGGAGAGGCATAAGCAGAAAACAGTACAGTTTGAATCAATCATTTTAGATTATTACAATACGGTCTCCGATATCACGTCTGACCTAAATCGCCCATTTTCTACTCTCCGATGTTGTATATACGCTGATGTTTTCCTTATAAATCCATTAACTCTCGCTTTGGTGCTTTATCGTTTATAACCTTTTTACACTTTGGTAATATTGAGTTTGCTTGATGCACTAAAATACATTTTTCTTTAGCCTGTAGGAATTATAATTGAAATGGAAGATAAGCAGGACGTGCGAGAACATGTAGTAAAATTATAATTGTTATAAGATTCCAATTGACAGATATATATTATGCTTTAACCGATTGCATTTATTATTATGCTCTTTTATAGAATGCATTCTATGTATATTGCTTGCAATTGTAGAATATCATTAATTGCAAAAATACCTGATTAATATTGCCTGGAAACTTTTCTAAAAAATTAATAAACCATGTTGAAAAAAAAACATTTTTTCGAACACTAATTAGCATTTTAGAGTTTTTTCAAAATTTAATAACGATTATTTATACACCACCGAATCAACAATCCTTTCGACGTAGAACTCCCCATATACTTGTACGTGTGTACGAGTCTCGAATGTATATTACAGAGATCGCAGACATACACCGATTCCGACGTGCTTAGTTGGGCATACCTCGAGGTTCGGGCATCGATGCGGATTTCTTCATACTTTGGCTAAGTTCGTCTTTAAATTACAATGAGGCATCGATGCGAGCTGCGTATATATAAAACCTACACGTATATATACATACATACAGGGTACATACACGGTGTACGTGCCAGTATTTCAGTATTTCCCTGGATGTTTGCGGCCGGTGCTTTTTGGGGGAGGAATGCTCATTTATTCGCGGAGCCCCGGCATTACGTTAATTGGATTTATATTCGAGATATCGATGAATTTTCAAACCTTGATGAATTTATTATACCGTGAACGGGTTTAAATATGCTGTGGGATTTCGGTGCGGCCCCGGCGCTCAATGATTTTTAATCGCCCCGGCGCAAAAGGCATCATGAGAAATAATCTCCTCGGCTTATGTGCGCGCCGCTGTAATTAAATCATTATTCTCTTTTTATCGATTCCCAGACATTTTATTATATTTTTGAAAATATTTTAATGTGACATATTAAAATATAAAGTGGGCCGGGATTATTGCCCATTGATTCTCTCAAGAGCGACAATCATTGTATAAATGTTTATATCATATTTTAAATACGTTACGAACAAAATCATTCGGATAAATTAAAATTTGAATCAATCGGTTATAAATTTTTAGTTTTAAAATTTAATACAACTGAAAGCATAAAATGATATTTCGATAGACTTCGATAGAAATGACAGTTGTCCCGAATTATTTTCATTAATAATTCACGGGATTTTTTCAACTAATTCTTTAAAACATTAAGGATTAAAAATTACCATCTTATAGTAAATTTATACTATTTGAAAGTTTTAAGTTAGCTCATTGTAAATTATTTTATAAGATTGCGTGTTCTAGAGATTTGTTGTCACACCAGCCTCGCACTTGATAAATTACTATTTTCCCTTTTCTCAGAATTTTGTATTTTATTCATTTATGAAGCAATACAAAATAAGCATACGTGTGCTTTTAAATTAAATAAATGCATGACGTTTACGACAGTCTTATCTCAAATCTTTAATGAAACATTAAGGTTTAAAAGTGATTGTTACACAAGGGCCTCAACGAAGGTCTCAATCAACGAAGTGAACAGTATTAATTAAATAATTATAACTGCACAAATACATTAACAGTCCAGACCTCTTTAACTACTTTAAAGTCATATTTACAACTCTAAACAATCCTTTCAACTGTCACTTAACAAAATAGCCTACTGAAGAACGTGCAAAAACCTTTATGAATTTCCTCCGCACTCTCACAAATCTCTCATCAAATCACTCGAAGCAAAACGCTCCCTTTTTTTCGTAGCCACGAAAAGCAAACGAAAAGAGGCTTATTCCAATAGCCATAGCCATAACCGAAAGCATCGTCAAGCGCCGCCTCCTCGATTTCTTACGTGTTGCGGCTCAACCGAGAGCCGTGAATTTTTTCTCTCGCACTCCCTCTCTATATACCTACTCCACCTTCTCCCGGACATCGAGAAGTATATACCTTTTAATCTAATACAGCCGCTGGACTTTTTCAATTTGGCACGCAATAAGGGGATGGATCGAGGCCCATAAGCAGCCCATCAACGGACGAGAACAGCGAGAGAAAGAGTAGAGAGGGAGAGAGAGAGACCGACACGGCTGTAGAGAAGTGCACAGGAGTACGAAGTAGAATGAGCAAGAGAGAAGAAGAAGGTGGAGGAAGAGAGAGAAAGAGAACTGAAGAAAAAGAGCAGGATCTCGCAAGGCTCGTCTTGTTGACTTAACGAGAGGCCTTTTTCCGTGTACGCTCGTTAAAAACAACATGCGCGTCATTTCTCCCTCTCTCTCTCTCTCTCTCTCTCTCTCGCTCTCTCTCTCTCTCGCTCTTTCTCTCTCTCTCTCTCTTTCCGTCTTCTTTTCTCCCCGTGTACGTATACGCACGATGCACTCTCCTGCACCTCGAAGAAGCTCGAGAAGCAGAGAGAGAGAGAGGTGCGCAACATCCTCGCCGCAGAGAGAACTGGTTTACGAGGAGCACTTGTTCTCCTCCCCTCTCTCTCTTTCTCTCTCGCTCTTTCTCTCTCTCAGATGCTCCATAGGCGTATTATACGCAGCGTGTGTGAGCAATCGGTAGCGCAGCGGCTTACTACAGAACCGCGAAGAGCCATCGCTCATACGCGCGCCGAGGCGCCTCTCTCTTCTATCTTTTCTTCGAATGCCTCTTCTTCTCTCCCTCTCTCTCTATCTCTCTTTCATCGCGTGCGAGGTAGTGGCTACCAAACTCGGATGTCTGGACTACGAGCTCGCTTCCTTTCGAAGGGTCAGGTGGTACACATTCGTGTTTGTGTCTGTGTGCATGTGTGGGTCCGCGTGTGTGTACGCCGGAGTTATTGGATGTGTATTCTCGCTGCCTTCCTTTTTCGCTCGCTTCGTATTTTATTTTTGTTTTTCTCTTCCCCTTTGTCTTTAATTAAGAAAGCTATATTGTACGCTGGACATACTCGGGCAGCACGAGCAGAGAGAATTTTTTGATTTTGCGGATAACAGACATCGCACGAGTCTTGGCATTGATGCATGGGATGGAGAAAAAATAGACGCGTGGAACTGGAATTTGGAAACTTTCTACGTAAATCTATTAACGTAATAATAATGTATAATATTTAACGTAAATACATATTTACGTTACGGTTTAGGAGTTCCAATGTTGATATTGTAGGAATTTCTTAAAGATTATAGTGCTGAATTAATAGTTGAAGAGTTCAGCAGCTGTCTGAGCTTCATATTACGAGATTGTTACCGTTGCGTTTCGAGATCGGTAACATGGGAGTTCTGAGCGCGACACCTACTTCCATTTTCCAGCTGGGCAGTGAAGAGTAAAATGATGAGATTGGATTAACCACTACCAGTCAGTGGAGAAGGTGTTCAAAATAAAATTATCCACCTTCTGTGCTGGCTCATAGAGGTCAAGCGATCTTCGTCATTTTATTGAAAATTTAGTTACACGGGCAATAAATACCATCAACAAATGAAATATTACGTTTTACGTCATATTTTCTATTTGGTTGGATGACAGCACCAATAAGTGATCGGTTACAATCAATGAATGACTAGGTCACGTTATATTTTTAATAAATTCAATTATTTTCAATCAGTTAATAATTTTAGGTTTCGAGGAAATAAAATTTTATTCATCACAAATAATTTTATTGATTCTTTTCAATAAATTGGTCATTCTCTGATGACTGGTCGGGTACTGCAACAGTGGCCCTAGATTAATTGGAAAAAAATTGTTACGTGCTTTAAAAATCTGTTTTTGAGAACAAAACATTTCCACATTTGTCTTATTTGTAAAATAGGATTATGAGATAAGCTATAATCCAAACACAAAATGCACCATTCGTTAAGGTGGCACGATAAAATCATTTTTACAAAACTCGTATTTTACTTTCACGATTCGTGCAGAATAATCCTCGTTTCATTTAGCTACACGACAACATTATCTGTGTGAAAATCGACCATTCACGAATTCATCGGATTACCCCAAATGTAAACACATTTGGCCTTTTTAAAACAAATTATTTTGCTTTCGCACTCCTTTGCAGAGCGAGTTAATTTATTAACTACGATGACACTGACCGCTAAACTTGATGTGCTCGAAACGGTCCGCACTAATAAGTCTAAAAGCATTTACCCATTAATAGGACACTAGGGCTTTAGTTTCCGTTACAGGATAAGTTTCAAGCTTTCACACGTTAGCCTATAGAAATAGCCAACATGAATGGTCTTACAAATTGAACAATTTTAATGCTTATAGACCATTTGGGATATTAAAGCAATTCAGATTTCCCAATAGCGTATATATTCATACGGGAATATTCATTCCCAAAGCGGATTACGTTTAATTTAATTTTCTACCGTTACGTATCCAACCATTTCATATAATAATCCTATTTATTGTACTCCGTTTCCTTTTTTTTCTCCTTTTTGCTGCGTGCGCCTTCCACTTCAGTGACGACTAAATAATAGCTCCGAATGTATATCAGCCACGCACGATCATCGATTAATACTTCTCCACCTGCATACGCGAGTTACAAGATCTTCCGCGGTATAATATCGAATATGAATTGAGTCAGCTTTTTTTAAAATTAATTACCGAAATACGATAGCAGTGATACACCTTTCGGCACGCACTCGACACGAGCGAGGAATCGCGCTGACGTCAATCCCCAAAACTACTATAACCGTGTCTCTGGGCGCGCAGCGAAAAAAGAAAAGAAACGTATAGTCGCGCTCGGCGTAAAAAAGCATCTCGAAGAAAAGTATTTCGGTCAAAACTCGCATAAAATTCTTGCCTCTGAGATTTTCGGCGCGCGGTTGCGAAAAAAAAGGGAGAAGAGCGCGTGAGCGACAAATATATAAAACAGGCGCGAGCGAGCGAGCGAGAGAGAGAGAGAGAGAGAGAGAGAGAGAGAGAGAGAGAAGAAGGAAGAGAAAGACAAAATGTCACACGTATACCTTAATTTCATTTCCTGGCTTACGGCTCGTATAATTTATCGCTCAGCATTCCCCAGCGATTTTTTGTATCGCTTTATATAAGTCCTGCGCGCGCGAACAAGAGAGAGTGAGAGAGAACAACTCGCACATGCGTCTGCACTGCTCGCGCTCAAACTGTGCATGTACTTGTACCAACACAACCGTTGCAAGCACACCATATCCTAACGCCAAGAGTTGTTCTCTCGTCGCTTCTGTCGTACATACACGCGGACTGATGCGTATGTTTGTTTGTACGAGACGCAGAGAGATAGAGAGAAGACGGTCTCGCGCTGAGGAAACAGGACCGCGCGATCAAGCGAGAGACTCGTCGCTCGTCGTATAAATTTGAATTCCTCCCTGTTTGCCTGCCTGCCGTCCTTACGCCGTCGAGTCGCATCTCGCGCTTCTTTACACGCACACGCACACACACACACACACACAAATACGCACATACTTATCTTCCTCTCTCTTGATCGTCTTTCGATCGGCACAGATTAATTTCAAAGGCGATCGTCTCGGATAACTCGAGAAACGGAATCGACCCAACTCCTGAAATAAGAGAGACAGAGAGTGAGAGAGTGAGAGCAAGTAGGGAGCCTTTTTACAGGGCCAGTCGAGCATAAGGACGCCACTCGTACAATGAGCGACGTGTCTCCCTTTTACCCTTTTGGCCAATATGAGGCGAGAGGGGAAAAGAGAAGTCGCGCACATTTCGCTTCAAGAGACTCAAATCTCTTTCTCTCTCTTGAGATCCTCCTCCTCCTCCTTCTCCGACGACATCTCTTGGCTCTCACTCCTTTTCTTGTGTATTCGGTATAGCGCTCGTATATATACACCGACTTTCGGCTCTCTCTCTCTCTCTCTCTCTCTCTCTCTCTCTCTTTGCATATACGTGCGCCGAGAACAGCAACAGCAGCAGCTCGCAGATAGACGGCAAATGCGAGAGCTTAAGAGCTGAAGCCCAAGGAGCGTAACAGGATCTAGATGAAAGGAACTGTGCGCTTGCGAAGGAAGTAGTGGAGAAACTCGAGATATAGCCAGAGAGAAGGGGAGTGATAGGGAAGGAGAGACGATGTCTCTAAATCTGAATATGCGAAGTTTTCACATACTGTCTATGTGAAGTTAATTGCTATTTATGAATATATGGAAACTTCACTTTTGATTGTCGATGTGTATCTAATAGCTGCACATATAAATATGTGAAATTTTCACTTATTTCATAAGCAAATTCTACCTGGACGTATAAATATTTGTGACATTTTCTTATTTCATATATGAACTATATTTTCACAAATTAATATGTAAATTTTTCACTTATTTCATATGTGAAGCGTATTTTCACTGATAAATATGTGTATTTCCACTATTTCACGTGTAGATACGACTTCCTTTGTCTCGCATTGTTTCGTCCGTGCAGAAATTGGCACATAAGCATTAGATTCCGTTATGATGTGATGTCACGATGTCGTTTGATTACCTCTTCAAACTTTGATTAAATATTAAGACAACAGAGCACCAATTTTACGTATTTATAGTATTATTTACTTATTTCAATATGAAATAATACTTATTTTGATACATGAATCGATATTCGGTATGCAATATTGGACATTTGATCCGATATTATATATGAAATTACACTTATTCAAAAAGTGATTATTCACTTATTTCAATGTGATATGTCACTTATTTTAATAGTACATCTTCATATATTTAATAAGTAGCCTAAAATGACATATTGGATAAGTCAATATATACATATTCTACGTGGACGACTTTCCACATGAGCAATATGTACATAGTCACGTGCAATCTGTGACTATCCAGATATTTAGATTTAGAGAGTACATAAGGCGAAATAAAGCACTTGCATAACTCGAAGGGAAAATTGTCGAGGCGATTAAGTGTGCGATTTGTTATTTGTTCGGAGGGCGATTTTTCGTGGGAGATATATCAGGAGCGCCGCGGGTTGTGTGTATACAATCGATATTGCACTACACTGGAAATTTCGTTTCGCACCGGCTGTGCAGCTGCTGCTGCTGCACCACTGTCGTTATATGCCTCTGTATATCGCTTATCGATTAAGGATTTCGCAAGCTAATCCGATAGATTGGAGGCGAGCTGCACACACACCGTTTTGGCCTATTGCTGGACCGAAGATGAAAGTCGATATCGAAACTTGTGCGCAAAGCGAAAACGAACATTGTGCGCCCACGCTTTGCTGGGAAAACCGGGTCAGATTTGTCCAAGAGACATGGCTTTTAAGGAATGCACGAATTTCATATTCTTTAACGGTAAATTTTTCCTTTTTCTTTGCCCCTCCCCCCAACTCCTCCCCTCCTCCGACCAACTTTTCCATCCGAGAATGTTAATTTTTAAGCTGCTTTTTCCATTATACTTATACCGTTCGAGTGGATTGCGCGGCAGCTTCCTAGTTGTTACTTGGCTTGCGTTATTTCCTCCCGCAGTTTTATTTTTCTTTTTTCTCTGCTTCCCTCCTTTTTTTTCTGCGTTTGGAAGAAGGTTGGTTGCGAGAATCGATAGAACGTGGAAACTTTGTACACAGTTTGCTCTTTATTATTATTAGCCCGAGTGAGAAACACATGCGCCGGCAGAGCTGATTTTTAATGGGAACTCGCTGCGCCTCAACTATACAGAATGTTTAATTAAGAAGCTTAGTGCGCACCCGTGTACCGGCTTCTGTGTACCCCTGAACAGAAATTAATTTTGTAAAGTTATTATATGCTGGCGTATTAAGGGAGCCGAGGAAAAAAGAGACTGGCATATTATTCCAGTTCCCGGTGAAATACTTTGGAGCCTGCTCGAGGTAAGTGAATAAAGAATTTTTATTTTTCTTGGATGCGCGCTACTTTTTTTTCGATGTAACGTTATAATAGGATGACTGTGAGAGCGAGTAATAATAAATATTGAGGCTGGTTAAAAGAATTATGTGCAGTAAATTAAAGCTGTGAGTGGATTCTTAATTTAAAATGAATAATACCTAGTTCTGAGAAAATGATATTTTTTAATATATTACGAGTTTTTATTATCCCAAATCAAAATACAAGATCACAAACTTTTCAGAATCTTGCAGATCTTTCAAAACTATCAAATATTGACATAAATCCTTTCCTTAGAAACGTTTAAAAGATACAATTTCTTTCCTTCAATAGCAATTCCACATGAAATCCGCGCCGAAATCCACAGCAATATAAGCAAGGCGAAAATATTCATCCAAAAGTCAGCACCGCACCTAATATTAAACCTGACAGACAATCTGTGGAAAGCTCGTAAGACTAGAGAATCTGCGATCCGGAAGTGTACGTGTAACGCTCTTCGGTTGTCAGTCGCTTTCCCATGCAATAAATACTTCTCAGCTCGCAGTCAAACACGCGCATTTCTCCCTCTCTTCTCTCTCTCTCTCTCTCTCTCTCGCTCTCGCAATAATCTTTCGCTGTGTCGGCGCGAGAGAGAAGAGAGAGAGAGAGAGAGAGAGAGAGAGAGCCAGCGAAAGAGGGATGCGGGAATGTGTGGCGTGTGCATCGCGCGCACAAAGGCTCTCCGGGATAGCTGCGCGCAGAAGTGCGGCAGAGGCAAGCTCTCCTACCAACGGGATGAAACTCAAATGCGCACTCGCGCTTCAATAGGCGTCGGGCGAAACCTCGGCAGCCGAGAGGGAGAGAGAGAGAGCAGGAATTCCGCGATTGGATCCGCCTTTTGGTGTCCTTCAGAGTATACAACACACCCAGGCGTCGAGTGCGCTGAAATATTTGATTATTTCGATCAAGCGAAAGCGATTAAACTTCTCATTCGCGGAAATGGAAAGCAGCCACCGTCATAATATCCATTTGTTGTACAAAGGACAAATAAAACCGTTTTATCCCTTTACGAGCTGTAATGTCACTGTACGATCGAGTCAAGTGGAGTTTCTTGCTATTTACAATGCACGCGTCAAAAATCAATCCCTTCCCTGAAATGTCCAATTTTCAAAAGAACTAAAAGCACTCGTTTCTCGCTTTAACTCCCCCTATTGCATTCATCGAGCTCCGCTGCAGACTTATATCGCGTGTACTTCACAACGCTGCCGCACGTGTGCATCCTATTTACACTGCAGCAACTGTGAAATGATGCACTTTCACGGGGAGAGAAGCGATTGTAACGCCAATGTAATAGTCGAGCCGCTCTCGCTCTAAATATACATATATACACAGTCAGCTCTTGCTGTATAACGTGCCGTTGCTGCTCTCTTTCCCTTCTATTCGTGCTCATGCAGCTGCTCTCTTATACATATATATCCTCTGCAATCGGCTTACTCGCTTACACCGTCCAATAGTAAAAGAGTCGTCCTGCCGTAGTACAGCTTTGAGTGCACTGCGCAATTGCTATTTATGCTCGTATGTAAAAAAAAAAAGAATTATATTGTTATTTAAGCTAAAAGTATACCAATTCCAGGACACTCGCGGGGGTATATCTAAAAATATTACTATTTGAATGAACTTTTCATTTAAAATAGATTATCAATATTCAAACAAATAGCACATTTTTAAACAAAATAAATCATCGTAGTGTAATTGTTATCAACCTGTAACTAACACTCACTTCATTGTACAGGTTCCAAAGTAAGATATTTCTTTATAATTTGATTCTTTATGAGGGGTATTGAAATAAATTTGAAAAAAGTAAATATTTCAATTTTTAACTCAATATTGCTAATTATTTTAATATTTTGTCCAGCCGTTGCGTACGTTTATCTTATAACTGTTAGCAAATTATTTATTATGTACGGAGACGCGCATTTTTAACTGTCCGGCCTTATTTTGACTCGCGGACGAGTCATGTCTGACTCATTCGAAGACAGAAACAAAGTATGACCAAATAAAATCGCACGAACCTTTTTATCATTAAAATAAACCTCGACAAAGTTGGACACGATGGCTCTGTACTGAATTCATTTAAGACGCGGCTAAAAATAACCCAAGTTGGTCTAGCGGTTACATAATGAATCCGCACGAAAATAAACATTTGGAACATTTTCCGGAGAAAGTAAGCAACAAAGTTAAGCGAATTTCCAAGTGTAGCGCTCCTCGGAGGATAAGCGAAGGTAAAGTCCTCATGGCCGTAGTAGCAGTAGAAGCAGCAGCGCAAAGGGAAGCCGGGGCGAAGAAAGCGAAAAGCAGCAGCAGCAGCAGCAGCAGCGAGTTTCTCGAGTGCTGCTCGTTTGCTGAATAATACGGCCCCTGGTATTCAGATTCCTTGATATCTTGACAGCTCTCCTCTTCTCTCTCTGCTTCTCTCACACTCGCGCCGCGGCGGCCTTTTTTCACGCTCGTCCAGAGGCATGTAGCTTCGAGCCTTTCCTAACTCTCGGCTCACCTCTCTTGTCTGGCTTATCGCTCGCTCGCTTGCGCGCTCCACCGCGTGCGGGCAAAAATCTACTCTGTATATATACACGTCGTGTGGCGGTCCGTTCTATACACTGCAGTGTATAATACTATCTCTGGTCTCCGGGCTTGAGCCATGCGGTCGCCGCCGCGCACGTTTTCTCTATACCTGCGCTAGAAAAATCAGCTTTCGAACTCTCCCGCTCGCGAGCAGTGCCTTTTTGCCGCCGATCATTGTTGCCCGTCTCTCGAGCTCAAGTGTGTGTGTGAGCGCCGAGGATATAAGATAGACGTTGCCAACCGCCGGCTGCCAGGCATTTCGCCCCAGTTGCCGCCGGGACCATTTTTATGCATCGCTGAGGTACATTGCACGCGCCGCTCTATGCATGCCTGGATGCACTCCCTATACTTTCTTTGTTCGAGAGTGTATAACACCGAGGTAGAGGCGATCGATTTTTATTTTCCGTTGACCAGTCATTAAATTGTCGGGTGGCGTCCGTGAATTTGTAAAATCGAGTTTCGACGATTCGCAACGTGAATAGATAACGAGGGACAAATTGTGAAAAATTGAGTACAAGATGGCCTTACTTTGTACGATCATTTATAAACTCGGCCACGTATAAATTTACATGTATAAGACAAGTTTATGCTTGAAAAAGTCAAACTTTTCGATTCCGCTTGTAAATGCACCAAAATACGAAATTTGAATGATGCCCTTAGATCTAATATTACGAAGCTCAGGCATCTTACGTAACATAAGCCTCGGTAATTTGAATGAAAAAGCATTAATATTTTCTATAAATTTATCGCTCGCTGCACAGATATTTCCTCCGGGCTATACAGTCGCAACTTCCATACACACCCTCCACATGGCTTAGAATAAATACGTTTATATTCTTGATACGCACGAGTAATAAACATCGAATTATTTCAAGGGTTCGCCGCCTACGCGAATAATAAACTAAGTTTATATTTACCGACTGAGCATAAACTTTACTCCCTTCAAAAATTAATAGCTCGCCGCTGCAGCAGCATATTTTATGACAAAACGCTACACCGAACTATAGTTTTCGGCGAAGAACTACACAAGTATATTATTTCAGCAGAATTTCATCTCCTCTAATCGCGCGCGCTATGCGCTAGCAAAACGCATATCACCGAGTATATAGTACTTTGAGAATTGCTTTATTTCATTATGAATAAAGTTGGCAACGCTAAGCAGTTAATCTTTATTATGTAGTACAGTTAAAAATGAAAAGGAGGAAATGGAGTTTTCCAGATTTAAAAAATTGTTACTCGCGCAGACGCATAAATTTGCCGTGAAAGGCTTTCTTTGATCCGACCACTAAGGGATACAACGGTATATCCCAAATCGAAATAATTACAGCATCAAAGATTACATCTCTAAACATTAGAAATCGCGAAATTTATCTGACTCAACATGAATGGCACACGCACATTATGTACACGGTTAACGAGTATCCGTTGATTTGGCGGGAAAATTGTCTGAAAAGCCTCTGTTCCTCATCAACTTCAAACGCACTTTCTCGCTTCGTTGCGTATGGTGTCCTTTCCACCGGCTTATACGCGCATACGCGCACCACGAGAGTATACAAACTTTGTACAATAAAGCAAATCGTGGTGGCTTTCTCTCCGGAACTTGAGAAAATTTAATTGGTCGACTTGACGCTGATTTCCAAATGATCAAGCAGCGCGTCGTCGTCGTGTGTTGTTTGCTGGTCGGGGGCCCGCGATTAAAGAGATTCTTTAAGTGGTCGATTGAATGGGATGGTTTGTTCTGCCAGTCAGAAAATTAGATTGAATCTAATTAAGTGTACACTTGAATGCGCCGCCGCGTATATACGAAAATGAAAAATAAGAGCCATGGGAATAGCGGAGAAAAACCGCGCGATTCGAATGCGGCTCGCTATGCAAATGAATTGCTCGCAAAACAAAAACACGTTTTTCGGTGCCGCGCACACACACACACACACACATACACTCACATACATTGTACACACAGACAACACACCCTGTATATTCAATCAGCAATACACCAGCGAGGAAATTAATTACACTTTCGAAACGTAAAATTGCTAGCAGCAAAGTTGCGAGAAAAATTCCTATGTTCGACAGTGGACTGTATGCCGCTAAGTATTCAGAAAAACCTCGAGTACTTCGAAAAGACTTCTTTCGCGACAGCTGCGCTCCAGAACGAGAGTTTAGCACGATGATTTAAGCGGCTTTCGCGTTATGCGTCATGATGCATGTGCCAGAGAACTGCCGCTCGCCGCTATCTGTTTCGAATATCGCGCGCCGCATCAGCGACTTTGCGTTTTAGGAGGCGCCTTATAAAGAAGCGGATCGGCGTGGAGATCTTTCCTCGAAGATCTGCACACGCCCGAGCCGCAAATCAAGAAATGGCCCTCGACATCATTTTCGCTTACTCGCGCGTACACGTGAATTATATACACGCGGTGCAGATGTTAGCCGCGGTGAAAAGGATGCGAACAAAACAAAAAATCAACATCCTCGGTCCGAGCGATCGGTTTGCATTAATACCCGCTGCTCGCGTTTTACCTTCGTTAAGTAACCCCAAGAGCGATTCATCATTTCTACGATTCTGCGTGCTCACCGCGTGCAACGATGTGCATCGCTCCAGCTGTATAATTGACATTAAGCAAAATCGTGCGAGAGAAAAAATAAGGGGGGAGAACTGGATGAGGGTAGATTGGGGTAGTGTATGTTTTTGGGGGGAATGTTGGCGCGTATATAATTGAATTCGCTGATTGATCTTGGACTGACGTGTGCGGCTATCGCGATAATGGAATTTCACGGTCAACCGAGTTCTATACTAATAACGGTTTTCAAGCACAGTGTTTTTTTTAACGTTTGAGCTAATTTCGTAGATATATAAATACGAGTATATGACCATCTTGACTAATGCATGTGTCCATCTATTAGGTAGTATCATTAATGAGTTGCTCAGGCACGGGTCTCATCATTTTTCCAGAAATTTTAGGCAGTGAAAATCATTGAAAATCAACCATAAATATAGTGGTAGTTATGTGAAAACCACATAAGATAACCAATAAATGCTGTTCCACTGCTTTAATTTTTTACAGTCTACTTTCCAGTCTGAAGACTTGGATGGCTTTCAAAAGTAGAGGATACACACTAATAAATCTGTACTCCGGAGTCGACGAGTATCTTTTTTTTTTCCAAATCCAAACGTACATTCATCAAAAAGCCGTATCAACCGACCAAATCCATAAAACACAGGCAGAAACCATCCCGGTTTACACCACCAAACATTCATGGCCAGCATCCTCTGATAGTCCACCGAAGCGAAAGTCGACCACACCATCAGGCAGCGCTCGCGACCCTTGCCCTCTCACTCGTCACTGGCCCCAAGAAATTCAATATCCATCGGGGAGGCACCTTATCTCCTGTCCCGCCTTAACAATGTGGTTGTAACCTCGTGACCTGCGTCACGCGACTCCCCCTCCCCCATAAATAAACCGATCTTCACGACCGGCCAGCGAGATCCTGTGTCCATGCGGAACCACTGCTCGGAGCAAAAGCGTGCAGTGTAGGTCGTGGAAAAGCGCGAGAAGTCGTTTCCTATTTCCGGGCTACAAAGCTTGGACGATCCATTGCGAGCTGCTCGATGGGGTATACAATCAATGCCTACCCGAGTATATCGAAAAATCTCTTTGCTCAAGACTTTCTTCTTCGGCCAGTCTCTCGCTGCGGCAAGAAAATCGCGTCAAGGCTGCGCATACACACGGGAGTCTCTCGCTCGCGGTTCCTTTGTAGGGACGTCCGCGCTTCTGCGTGCATTCTCGCCCGATAAATATACCCTCTGGCTGTATAATCCAAGTTCTCTTTGCTCTCTCTCCATCTCTCTCTCTCTCTCTCTCTCTCTCTCTCTCTCTCTCTCTCACTCTCTCTCTCTCACTCTCTCTCTCACTCTCTCTGTCTCTTTGGTGTATGTGTATATGTGTATACACTGCTCTCTCTCTCTCTCTCTCTCTCTTGCTCTCTTTCTCTCTCTCTGGCATGAGTGCAGGGATACAGAGCCGCAGCTCAGGCAGCACCGGTAGCTTCTGAGAACCTGCCCGGAGGTTCGCGGAGCCGCTGCGAACGTTGATCATTCTTCTCCTCCCCCCTCCCTCTCTCTCTCACTCTCTCTCTCTCT
>UELV01147158.1:0-18121 GCA_900490015.1 Megastigmus stigmatizans | reverse complement strand
ATATATATATATATATATATATTTCTATATGTATACGTATATATAGTCTGCTGTTCCTTGGTATGTATATATATATGCGTCAATTTTATCTATTGGTTCACTCTGTCAATTATGTGACTTGCAGGCTTTATGACGACTACTATAATAATATGTGGGATATAGCCTGTATGCCGATACTTTACTGTTTTAATTAGCCAACGCGCTTAACCACCTTGCATTTCGCATTGCTTCATCTGCGGTCTTTTGTTATCGCTACTCTTATTCGTGTAGTTCACCATAAAATAATGCACTTAATTGATGGATCGTGCACACAAGGAGATACATAAATTTAGTCTTCTTAGATATGCATATATATAGGCAATTTGTGAAATTTAAACGTTGGATTTTGTTCGCAATGCAGAAATAATTTAGAAATAAAATGAAATTCAAATATTATGTACACCAATCGTGTATTTTCATTATCTGTATTTAACCGAAAGCTGTGTATATAAGATTCATAATATTTGAAAAATTGAGCTGATTATTAACTGTACGCCATTCACTAATTTGAATATTTTCATCAATGTTGTTCACGCTAAATCAGTTATTAAAACAAACTAGTATTTTCTAATGCAAATATTAGTTTGCAACTGTACTTTCAATTTTTGTTTAAATGAATACAATAATCGAACGACAAGTATCACAAAAAAAAATATAAAAATCTAATTTCAATTACGTAGTAAATTTTGTGAAAAAAAAAATCTTGCGATTAATTTATAATTGACTATTATATAGTGAGAAATACATTTGAAATATATTAGGGCTATTGATGCGGGATTCCATAGTGCAATAGAATAAGAAGATGCAACAAGTGCGACAGCTTAATCCCAACAATATAGTCCATCGAACAAATACCACTCGTCCAAGGTACAAAGTATCCCTCAAGATTTCCCTCCCGATCCCTCTGCAGCGAATCCCGCAACAATGAGTCTCGCGATCCCTTTGTACGAGAGGCGGTCGCATTTGTAAAATCAGCCGCACCGAGGCCCACAAAGGCTGGATGTACGTCCCTGGGGGCCTCGGCTCCGCTGGTCCTTATTCGGTTCGACGCGCAGCCCAAGGGTCTCTATATAGAAAAGAGAAGGAAAAAGAAGAATGGTTGCATATAAGAAGAGAGGAGAGAGATAGAGAGAGACGATGAGACGAGGGTCGAAGGCGCGCCATCACACACACACACACACAACAAAGATCCATCGGGACCGGTTTCGTGTTCCGAGGCCTTTTTTACATTCCCGCGAGGGGCCCCGCGGTGCGCCGGGTGTGAAAACCGACACCCACCCGCTTGTTATTTTGTCAAACACCGAGTGCGGCTCATCTCGCGCGCGCGCTGCAAACTCTCTCTCTCTCTCTCTCTCTCTCCCTCCCTCGGCTACATCTTATATATACCTATACCTCCTTCTCGCTCGTTTTCAAAATTATATAGGGAATCGCGGCGCAAATTATCTCGTTGAGATATATGCAGCTTACATTGTATGCATGCAAGCGTCGGCACTCGCTGCACGCATACATCCCCCAGAAGAATTTCGCAACAGCTGTTGACGCGGTGCAGTTGTCGATGCGCGACACAGACCACATATACATATATATATATAGACGTGTATATAACAGTGATGCGTGACGAGTGCATGGCGCGTTGTATATACGAGGAGGTAAAGAGCGAATGCCGAGCTGTATGCTTTATATGTGTCCTAAGGCCAATTTAGCAGGACCGAGGAGAGCAAAGCCGATCGACGTCTGATATATATACCGCGCGAGATCTGTCGTCCAGTAGTAGCTCGAGCTCTAAAGTAGCGAACGTGGGGAATTGTTGTTTTGTTCGGAATCATGCCGCGACGGCGATATTCGTCTAATGTCAGATTTTTCTATATCTCGTCAGCCAACCTGCAAATTACATGATTTTCATTTTAATCTGGACTGTAAGAGTTCGTTTTAGTCTGTTCTTTATTCTCTACATAACGTACATATACAGTTTTGTTATATAATACTACAATATAAATTTATATGCATGCATATAAATTTCAATAACAATGAATTTATCGCTCCTAGAATTTATATATTGATCTTCAGGAGTCAAATGAAGTCTTAAATAATATTTTTCATCTTTTCTTCGGTGTAACATGATCAGGTTATTTTGATTCTATTACATATACAGATAACAACCGGTACAAGAAAAAGTGATATAGTAAGGGAACTCTAAAAGAACCGATAAGAAAAATATCAATTTTTGAAGAAAATCAACTGTCAAGAAACATCAACGGATCACCTAGCGATGATGACAAAATGACGAATATTTTCTATAAGCGCGAAAATTTATGATTTTAATAAAGTTAAATAATTATTTTTATAGAGGTGTGGTTACTTTGATTTCTACTATTAATTCATGGCACAAATATAAAACTCATGAGAAATAGTTTAACATTTAGTTTGTGCAATATTTCAGAATTCTAAGGTAAAAATTCTAAAGCAATGTCAATTTCATTGAATCTGTACCCGTACGACATTGTTTACTGCATATAATTATTAAATTAATACTGCACTTTTCTTATCTCAAGACTGGCTGTGGTGACGTAAGCTCGAAAATGGGTGATTACGTACATCCTACACGTATCTTTTAATCTACAATCTACGATCCATACAAAACTATTACAGAGACTGATGCACTCGAATGTTTAGTCTACAATATAACTCTTGAATGAATGTTATCGCAGACTTTATGCATATATATACATTTCTAAAAAGATCGCAGCTCTCCATACACAATAATATTATACTCAAGCCCGGGATAATTCAACCGCACAAAAGCGCGCATACGATTCCCATCTAAAAAGAAAATCGATACGATACCTTTCATTCACACGTACGCCATTACATGCAATTTCGCCCGCGAAGCGCAACGCGCAAAATTGTTCTTTAGCGAATTCTTCGATCCGTGGATTCAATATATATATAGCAGCGGGACAACCAATTTCCCGTTGGAGAATATGTGCATATAAAGAAAGGCTATTACGAGGGGTGCAGAGAGTATATGGAGCCATCGACGTGATCGAATGTATCTATACGTGTGTACAACTCGTAGTCCGTATATATAGGAGGTGCGTTCGACTGCAGCAGCGCATATAACGGCGGCCGAGAGATGAAGGTCGCCCTCGATGCTTTTTCAGGAGGTGAGGGCGCGAATATTGGGCGGAGGAGCATCCGATAATGGAGGAGTCATTATACCGGGACGCAATCCGATTCTTCATCGAATTAACTTTTTGTTGTTTTCTTCTTCGTCTCTCTCTCTCTCTCTCTCTCTCTCTCTCTCTCTCTCTTGGCCTCTCGATCTCATCCGCCTTTTATGCTCATGAGATACTTTGCTTTTCTGCGCTCGAGTCTTGTTTCGAGCATGTATAAAGTTCCTGCCGCTCCTGAAAAATTTTTAATGTAATTTCTGCAGCATCCATCCATTCTCATGTAAATTTCGATTGCGCCATTCCGTCAATTTCTTAACCACTATACTATAACTAAAAATAGGTTGAGCTTTATGCCATTGAATTATTTATATGCGGGACGTCGTGTAAAAGTTAGACGGCTCATTTATGTCTTAACGAAAAACAATAATTGACAAAAAAATATTGACTTTAGAGTATTATCAAGGTTTGTACGAGTCATAAGTCAGTCATCCTTTAGTCAAAAGTGCAGCAGGCAGATAATAACGATAATGCAATATATATTCCGGGCGAGCAATTTTGTAGCTGAAAAATTTTTACGTCCCGCGCGTGCTCGTAAAACATTTTAAACTGTTGCTCCGGTCCCGGCAACGCTTTACTTTTAATAAATCTTAAAAAGTACCCATGTAACACTCGCGCGCACACACGTCACATTGCATTGGTCAAGCCGAAGTAAAGCATAAAAAAAGCCCAGCTCTTTCTTTCATTCTCACTTTCTCGCTCGGCCCTTTCGCTATAAAACCCTTCTCATCTGCACATTCTCTCTCTCTCTCTCTCTCTCTCTTTCCCTCCGCCATCCTCCACTACACTGCACACTGCAGTCGCGGCGGTACAATTTTATGAACGGCGCATACTTACGCGCAGCGCAGCGCACTCCAACGGACAATGATGATCCAACCGCATAGCGATTATTTCCAATTGGTGCAGGGCCAAGGAGAGAGAGAGAGAGAAAGCGCGAGAGAGAAGAAGCAAGAAAGAAAGGAAAAAAAAGGAAGAAAAAGGACGCGAGGCAAGAAATGAAAAGACTCGAGGGAATCTGCAGAGAAAGAGAGAGTGAGAGAGGGAAAGGATCCCCAAAGAGAGAAGAGAGAAAAAGGTATAGAGGCGTTCAATGGCTTTCCTTCAAATCACATTGGTTCCGCAGGTGCAAGACTTTTCGACTGCTTCGTTCCTTCTTTTTTACTCGACTCGGGGCACTGAAAGGAACTGAAAACGAAGGTTCAGAGAAGATGGAAAATAAAGAGAGGGCCTTATATATATAGGTATAGGTGTATACTTGTAGATGCTGCACGTGTATGGAATTGCTTTTTGTGCTATTTTTCGTCGAATGATTTTGAATGCTGCCGCGAGACTCTTTCTTCTGTGTGTCGAGCTATAAACGTAGGTATATATATATACCTTCCTCAACGTAATGGATGCGAATTGTTGTGGACCTGGAAGAGTTTTGATCTTGTATAGCTGAATCGTGTGGCGTGAATTCGTGGAAGGAATCGAGCGCAAAACGAGTTTTTTTTTTCCCTTGCAACGCGATTCTCTACTTCATTAATTTATCGCGAAATTATGGAGCATAACTTAGACTTGGTCTTGAGAAATTATGAGTTTCTGCAATACGAGATTCTCAAGATTATAACTATATATTAACATTTTTATTATAAATATGTCGTTGTTTGTTATTTTATCCAAAACGAGGATGATTTTCGGACTTTGTGCACGATACAATCTTAAGCATGTTTCTTCTATTAATAAGGCTATAGTCTTCATTTTGACAGATAATGTTGTTCTTGATTTAAATTAAACAATTTTTTTTTATTTTACTTTGCATAGCAAATTAGCTTTTTCGGGTCACGGATTTGTCTGAAACTTTACAGACATCCTTTGGCGAAAAAAAAAGAGATACGAGTCTTGGCGTTAGTTCCAATGGGCCCTAGGGATTAGGGACCGAGTTAAAGCGCATTATATCAAAATATCTGAAAAATCATGGTTGTCTTTAAACCTTTAAAGGCCAGAATACATGTTAGAAAATTTTAGAACGCGAGTTACTAGCACTCATCGTCCAAAACTTATAAGCGATCTGAATCATGGATAAATTTTCTATACTTTTGTTATCTTTTTTCTAACATTTTCTAATATATGTATATTAGCCTTGCAATGCAGGTTTAAAGACAACCATGATTTCTATATATTTTGATAAATTATATAGAAATCATGGTTCCTCTTAGGCCCAATTGGAACTAACGTCGAGACACGTATCTCATATTATTCGCCAAAGAATGTCTCTGTAAAGTTTCAGCCAAATTCGTGACCCGTAAGGTGTGGCCTCCTCTTCTAAGTGTGTAACTATGTATGTAACTGCAGTAAGTGTAAATAATATTATGTTCTAATAGATCGTGGCTTACTTCCAATGTGAAAATTTTGAGTTATTGCGATATTTTCAAAACTGCTATGACGTCATATCGTTAATTCGGTTTCTTTTGAAATATTAACGAATTGGCGTCATTCAAGGGACCTTTGTCATGCTTTACTATTGAAAAATTAAGTTATTAAAAAAAAAAGTTTCAAGAATCCGTTGAAGTTTTCTACCGATTTGATAAATATTGCTAAAGAAAAAAAATTTATGGCCAACCTTATTTAAGTAAACTTGTGTATTTTCTTCAATCATCGACAATTACGACGTTTATAACATCCAGTAAGATGATGGACAAATGCTTTCAATTTTAACCATTATTTTCGGCTGCTTTGTAATAATAATTTAGTGAATTTCACTTTTAAAGCACTTTCCTCCGGCAATCTTTCAAGTAGATAAATGCTATCTTACTCGCGCACATTCAGAAGTGCCTACAGCAAATCTTTCAAAGCGCTGAAAAGGCACGCAGCAAGAAGGATTAGAGAACATTGTCGCAAGCGTATAATTGTAGATGAGGAAGCGAGTATCGCGTGTCCGAGAGATAAATTCTCCCTTCCAAACGTGCGGTATTAACGCATATGTGAAAGTGAGCGTTGAATTTGTTCGCGCTTCAATATTGAATTAGGCAGCGAGTATAAGGAGGAAGAATAAATCAAAGGAGGCTAAATAAATAAAATGACACTGAACCGAAATATTGATCAACTTATATTGAATAATTGTGTTTCACTTTTTTTCACACATTCACGTAAAACACTCTATTTTAGAAAAAAAATTTATGATTTTCTGTCGCCTTGAATCGTTTTCTAAGTATCGAAGCCCTAACTAGAGTAACAAACCTTTTGCGTGTTAATCTTGATAAAAAAATCAGGAAACTAGAAAAAAAGTAATAGAAACATTGTATAGTAAAGGAAATAACGTTTTACATTTACCTTGGTGATAAGTGCAACGGTATAGTAATGAACGCGTTAAGACCTAATATTTTCTATAGCTGGATGTGGATGTGGAAAATACCTATAAATGAATAGACGCTGACTCTGCAATTAATATTCCTATACCGCAAAATATAGTGTAACGCTTAAAATCTTGGTTGGAATTTTAGAAGAAATTTATATTTCATATATTCGGTTCAGGTCATCCCATGTATGCATATATCCTTAAGTCGTATAGGTATATAATATATCACTTTCAGTTGAATTTTGTTGTATTGCAAATCGTATTTTCTTTCTATCACATATCATCTCTTCCTTACACCTACTTCAAAACATACGAGTGAAGTTTTTTGCGCTGAAAAGAATTGGTATTAAATTCAATCTAATAATTATCAGTTTCCTTTCAAATTCAAATACGACGATGAAGTATATTCTTTAAAAAAAAAAAACATTCTACCATAACGACGTTGTCCAAAGGAAAACGAGGAGAACAGCCCCCAGTGAATAACAGATTCGCGCGCAGGTTTGTTAAACGTTAAAATGCCGATCGACTGAACGATCATTCCTCCTCCTCCGCGGTAGCAGCACTCGAAAGATACGAGCTCGGCTCGTTTTGACGCGGAGAATTCCGGTGCACAGGACGGACGCGATGCAGCTATGAATGAACTCGCGGCGTATAAGCTCGTAAAGCGTATGAGCGAGAAGCCGAGCCACCAACGCCTATAGCTAACCGCCACGGAAATATCAATGAACGAATCGGCCCGATAAACGCGGACATGTGTATCCATGTGTGTTTGGGTGTATGCGCTCGCATCTTATCTCCAAACGCTTTGGCCGTTCCCTCCTTCCTCTCTGCGCACTGTGTGTATATAATAGTGCGAGAGAGAGAGAGAGAGAGAGAGAGAGAGAGAGCGGCGAGCGAGTAATTTTAGAAGAGCGACACAAGCCGCTATGCAGATGCGGCGCACTTCCGCTGCGAGCGCGAGCGCAGACGTCGCCAAAAAAAAACATACACGAGCGCATGCATATATGCGTGCATAAGCGCTCGCGGCTCGTCGACACTTGCACTATACTGTAACGATCGAACTTTGCGCGATCGCACATTTGATGCAACGTTGCGTGTCTGCGTGTGTGTATGCGGGTTATTGTTGCAGGCGTGTATATATATAGGGAGTCTCTCGAGGAGATGCGAGTCGATGGAGCGTTGAGAGGAAATTAATGCACTCGAACTGATTTATGCGCATGAGTGATTTTCTACGCGAGCTCCGTTCGGTCGTTGCATATATATAGAAGGTATAGAGGACGAGCGAGGCATTGTGAAAATTTCCAATTTGTAATTGTGATTTTTGGTATGCGATGGGACGTGCGGATAGAGGGAGATTTTTACAGGATTAATGCTACACGCGTTATGCATGACGGGGAAGTTGGAGTGCGAATCTTAATGATTTTTTAATATGTCCAAGTAACATATGTATGTACATACACGTGTATCAATAGTATTGTAGTTTAATAGTTGATTTGATGAAGATTCAGGTGTTTTAAGAGGATTTGCTATAAGATCTGGAAACGTTCCTATAATATACCATACTGATAGTGGTATTGAACGAAATGTACATATAAGGATAGAAAAATTATTATTTGGAAAAAATATCTCTTTACGATCTCGGCAATGATGTAAATATTACGTGGTTCAAGTTTCATGAAATTCCATCCACAATTCGCAGACATTTTTGTCTCGGAAATTTCGGAGATAAAAATCGCTGTGAATTGCAAAGGAAATTTTCAACGACAAAAAACTGTGAATTATATGGATAGAATTTTATGAAACTAGAATTACATAATGTTTACATCATTACAACGGTGCTGACAAAGCGAGTCTTTTTTTCAAAAATTAATCTCTATATTTATATATTAAATTAAGCATAAAAATTGATAAGGTAGGAATTTTTCCGATTCTAGTACATGACCTTAAAAGAAAATCTACAAATAATTGGGCAATTGTCACTTTTTCATTCGAGAGTAGTTAAAATTATTTTATTCATAAGTGTATTGATATTGTATAATTTGATCTATGTGATAGCTATTACGGAAAAATGAATGTTTCGAACTATCTTGTTTAAAAGTTTAAAATTTCCTTTTCTCCAACAGATTAAAAACCTTCATATATATAAAGAACAAAAAACAAAAAAAGAAACAAGAAATTATAAGCAAGGCAGTTTACATGGATACAAATGATTGTAAATAAATGTTAATTGATGATTCTCTTTAGTGATGAATTAACAATAATTTGTAAAGCTACTATATTAAACAGTCTATTAAGTCGATTGATCGTTACGTCCGGTCTCGAATGAACAGGAGAATAACTCCTAATGAAAATAAACAAAACGTGTTTGAGGGTTAAGCTTGATATGTTCAACTCATAAATATCATGAAAAAAAATATCCATTTGTTTCCGTTTACTGTATCGACTTTGCACTTGCCGCATAAAAGATTTTATATTCTCGATTAAAATAGAGCTACATAAATGAATTATGATTATTATTTATACAGCTCGCGAACGATTATCGTATCGCACTATATGTATTTTGATTTATCAAAATTAAAATGCCACATGGAGAAAAGTATTGCTGTAAAAATTGCTATATATTTGGACTAATGACTAGATTTACTCGAATTGTGGTAGTTTTTGTAATTTGTTTAGAAATTATTGATACATATATAATAATTGTAGCAAAAACACTCGAATAAATATTACAAAGTACATAATAAAAATTTAAATGTGATAATATTTAGGATATATGTTGAAAGAATAGCAGAAGATTAATAGATATTTTGTTATGTAACATAGTAAAAATTTGTATCAATATAATAAAAAATATGATTTCCAATTTTTACTTAAGAACATAGTAAAAATTGCATCGCGCTTTTAAAGTATTAGTATATTTTATAACGTATTATTCGTATAACTGTTTGTATATTTCAAAGGAAAAGAGATTAGTTATGAAAAAGTGCTGCTGAAAGTAGACGAAGGCATTGTGTTTACGACCATCGTCGAAGGTTCATTTAGAGGTTAAGGTTGAATGATATAGATTTCGGTCTCTCTATCGGTGCGCGTTCTCTCGCTCTCATACGCTTATATGAATTCCGTACCGGCGACCGCTACTGAGCCTGCTCCTCGCATGTTTGGGTTTACCGGTCACGGCACATCGAACGGCGTTTGTTTATACACTATAACATATTTTATACTATATAATATTGTATGTAAAATTATTGCGATCGATAAAATACGTTATATATATATATGCAATGAAAATATTTAGGTTAGATTTATATAATATAAATGTTATTACGAGCGTTCCCGACTATAAATTGAATTACCATATAAAAAAACTATCGCGTATATACACTAATATCATATATAAGAATCTTTCAGCAGCATCTTCAAGCTTCACCGAAAATACCTATAATTTGGAATATAATTTGAATTAGCTTTTTTATTTTCGAGGTGGGACTATATAAATATTGTTATATAGAAGATGAAATTTTACAATGTTACATAGTAAAATACATGAACAACTCTAGCTTTCTTTGTTAGAAAATGCGTTAGTATTTATTATATTTCCATTTTACTAAGGTTTCTTGCAATAATTAGTAGACCTTCGAGTATGTCTTACAATGACCATAGATTATAGCAATTTTTAATTGACTTTCTAGTAGTATTTACTACGCTGTTCTCTCCGTGTACAAGAATACACTGCTCATTCTCAAGTGACAACTCCATTATTAAAAACTCTGTTTCGTCGACATGTGCAATGGAAGATTTTGCCAAAATCTGAAATATACCATACCTAAAGTAAGAGAGAGGGAGAGAGAGAGAGAAGAGCATCTGCTCCAGCGCAAACGAATCGCGCGTCGCGCGACGGAAAAAAAAAGTCCTCGAAGGCGCGCATTTTTTGAAATTCCTCAATGTCGCTTAGTGCAGCAGCAGCAGCAGCAGCAGCGGCGGCGGCGCGGCGCGACCGTAAAAGGCGAGTTTTATGTATGCAGCTCGACCTTTATAATAACTCGTTCGGTCGACGAGCCACGGCTGCAACATGATTGATTCCAGATTTAATCGTGCCGGACGAGCCGCACAGCAAAATCTGCCCCCCCGGCACCCTTCTATATACCTACTGCACACACACACACACACACACACGCGTGCGCGCGCGCGCACAGTGCACCTTATACACATACATATTACACGTATATATGGCCGCGCGAATTTCGAATTTTGCAGGCGCGCATTAAAATTCAAATCATCCCTCGCCTCTCGCGGAGAAAAACAATAATATATGCATAAATACCCACGGCTTGCTTTTCTTATCTCTCGGTATGAATCGAGCGCGATTCCCTCCTCGTGCTCGTTTTGCCCGCAGTGTATAAGGGCCCGTGTGCAGTTCTCGATGATCTTTTTCTCCGTCGTTGCCGCCGCCGCCTCGTGGTCTTCTTCTTTCTTCGAGCCGCGTGAGAACGAGCCGCGCGACTCCCGTTTTAGTGTGCAGTTGCAGCCGCGGCGCGTGTATATGTATACGAGGACTCGTTGACCATAGTCGGAGTACAATGCCGACCCTTCTGTGATCGCGAGCGCGCACTTTTTCTTTCTTTTCTTACAGTCTTGTATAAACGCTGTCCAGCTGCAACTGACTAGCAATATGAGTACTTCGTAAATAGATGCAGCTCCAAGAGAATTTACCTTTTTACTTACATCTTATACTTGTTAGGAAACGAAATAGACTTTTTCCTTCGTTTTTGTTTTTGGATTACTCATGTTTTGCACGGGCTGATTGATCGTTGATATTGTATGTACTCGGCTTGATGGACCAGCACTTATATGCATGTCTCGGACCGTTCGAATGGGGGACATAAATCAGTTAGTAATTATAGGTTTTAATTACCGCATAACTTTTTTCTACTCGAGATAACGAAAACGTATTATGTGCGGTTTAAGGTTTAATCTAAATATAGATTCGCTTTTAAGAATATAACGAACTAGTTACGTGCACTTTATGACTTTGCGGCCGTTTCTTCAAAATAATGAAATCACTGTATAAAAATATAGAGCATTAACAACGCTCACGCGACAAGGCCGCCGCGGAAAAACTAGAACTAAAAAAGAATTCCCCGTCCCATATCTATTTACAAAAGTTCGAGCCACACAGAATACAGTTATTATACAGAGAAATACGAGGAGAAATATGCTATAAATCAGTATGAATTTTAATTTCTTCATGTGTATTCTTAGCGTGTTTCGATTTCGCCATCGGTATATAGGTATATCGAACGAAAGTGAATAAAAGTTGAAAGATGCAGGGCCGATTAAGTTTCACAGGACAATTTGCCGCGCGACTCACCCCAGAGCATGCGTGATCCGTCTGTCGGCACTTTGCAGCGGAATAGCGGCAAACTTGGTCGCGACCAAAGCGCAAACATAAAAGAGTTGGCATATCTGCACGCATGCATGAAGCGGCGCCGGCGGTAGCAGCAGGATTGTAAATGAGACTCGTATATATATCGTAGCAGGTTACACGTTGTATAGCTGCGCCATAGTATACAAGAGAAAGAAGCTGGAAACCTGACCTGCACGCACGCTTTGCTCCAATTTCCAGACCAACAGCCTGCAGAAACGAGAATGATTGCTTTGTTTCGTGCGACTCGCGGACTCGCGGAAAGCCCTTATACATATACATTATGTATACTTTTGTTTTTATATATGCAGCTAAATCTTTAAAAAAAATGAGTAGAAAAAGGCACATAGATGCTGCTGTATTTTTAATTCATTTGAAAATTGTACCCCCAGAGATGCTCGTTATAGATATATCTGTACCTGTAAATGATTTTAAGTACGCGTATACATACAAAATATAATTATGAAACTATAATCTGAAATCATGGTACGACTATTAAGAAGACATTTTTATGTAGTTTGTATATTAAAAAAATTAACATAAAATATTTTCACTTTCGGACAATTTCCTCATACAAACAATCAATCTTCCTAAACAGTTTGAATATCATAGAAAATAAAAATTGAAAATTTAAACAGTAAATTATATAAAAAAATACACGATTACCGGAGTAAAGATGTTAGTATCTATCGAATTTTCGCTATTTCTTTTTTTTTATTAATCTGCCCGTTCAATACGCGAGAATTCTGTTTTGTTTTTAATTAAATATTTTTTTGTGCTCTAAACAATGGTATGAATTAGATATAAGTAGGTACTCTTTTTTTATTACAAAAACTTCGAATTTCTACTAAAAAAAAATGTTCATACAGATGTCTATGGGATTGCCTGATGTAGTATATGTATTAGTGTTATGGATTGTTTCAGTGTAAAACAGTAGATATTTCTATCTTTTTTCCTCTATTTATTTAAAGCTCTTACAGGTTGCGAATACTTGATAAAAAGATTTTCATAGTGAGAAACTATGTCGACTTTGCCTGCTAGTAATTTTTGAAGGCTACTAGAATTTATGAAATTTTTTCCACTATATTAAACATAAGAAGACTACAGATTGGTAGGATTAATACATATTATCGCTTTGTGTGTTTATAATAAAATATTAAATTTGTATTTGAATTTAAATCGTTTGTAAAAAGCTATACATTCTTTTAGTAAATATTTTAATATACTTATGTTTAATGTTCTTAAGTTAACAAATTACAAAACTAATCCTCTAAATTACTTTCTATTTTGTACAGTAGCTCATACATTTTAAACATAGCTTTACTAGCTCTCTTAGGATCTAATTTTCTACATTTACAATCGATTATACTGCAAAAATGACTTATTTCATCCTCAGGTTGCATAATAGGTGGTCGATTAGTTGGTACCTCCTCAGTCATTATGGCAGATGATAAAGGTGGTAGAGTTGCGAAAGAAAAATCAGATTTTTTCATAAATTTATCCATGTTTACTATCTTAATTTTTGGTCTACTGTCGTCACTTTTAGCTGAACTTTGACACTCTTGTGATTCTAAATCAGCATAATCTACATCTATGTAATCTAGTATGTCTTTAATTTCTTCCTAAAGTCTATTTCTTACTTTAATATTTCTTTCAGCTACAGGAAATGTTTTATAATTCCATAGAGTATATCTCCTAAAAATATGTACAATAGATATACCTGTGAAATAAAATCGATACGATCAATAAAGAATAAAGATTGACAAAACCTAAATATAGGTAAACCACATAAACCAGCATTTAAAAACCAATTACTTTTTAGTTATAATATAGGCTAATAATCTCTAAATTGTCTGTATATAATTTCTTTACATGCAATTATAGAAATCGGTACAAAAGATAAAATGTTAAATTTATTAATTCGATGTTTTTAAGTAATTACTCTGTTCTACTTCGTTTGAATAAAATAACCAAATTTTCAAGTAAAACTGAGCTCTGTGAAGAAACAACTTTTTGTTAAACTTTTAGTTAATACATCTATTTCTTCAATGCTAAAATTCGTAACCTGTTGTAAATGTTTACATTAGATATATAGGTACCAACAAGCTAAACTTTAATAAGTTAACGGTCTTTCAAGTATACTGAGGCTTCGTAAAATTATACTATTTGTGATGTAAAAGTAAATAGGAAGAATCGGTACGATTATATTTTAAATATCAACCTTTTAATTTTCGCTTTATAAGTTTGAAGGAAATAATTACCTTTTGTGTACAACACCACAACGTTCGAATCTTCGAATGTCCAATGTAAACAGCGACGGTATTAGTGTCTATAGTGACATCTGACATGTGCAAGTATAAAATACATTTAAACCGGATGTCGGGTCTCCCGCCGGCCGCTGATCGGCCGGTCCCCGTTTCCGGTGACTGGTTGTGTATAGATGTCGCTTTTATTTGGACATTATATTTACTTATTATAATTTTTAACTTAGCCTAGGATTAGTCGGCTGGTGTTAAGAATATTAGGAATAGGAAATGTGAATATAAAAAATAATAATGACTAACCTTTAATAAATTTTATAAAATGTGAATAGAAATTTAAAAAAGTAGGCTTAGAAAGCTTACAAGAAGATAGGTTAGTACAATTGATGTATAAAAAAATTTTGTGACAGAAAATGGGGCGAATATTTGAACACTTTATTCCAAGATTTTATATTACATTTAATTTTATTTTTGCATTTTTTTTTTATACTTTTTAGTTTTGTATAAATCTACTTTCGAAAAAAATATTGTCTGCAAATGTATATGAATGACCGTGTACTTATATTTTTTGAAAGATGTTGGACCAATCAATTTATTTATTATTTATAATATAAATGGCTTACTCATTAATTAAACATAGAATTTATTTGTATATATATACTTAAGTAGTTCAGTCGTAAAAAGAAGTATAGTTTTAGTAAAATACCTACACAGTTTGGTTTCATAAAACAATGATGGAAGCTTTCAAATTTGAAAAACGTCTTTGTATAATCGAAAAATATCTTCTAGGTAATACAAAAAAATTGCTGTTAAAAAATCTTTAATTAAAAAAAAATAAAATAAACTTTATTATGGTATATTGTTTTATTCCATTGAATTCTAAATACTAGAATGACAATCACCTACTCACTATTAATAACGCATTATGTTTTCTTTTTTGGTGCTGTTTTTGGTAACAGTTATGCTTTAAATAAGCTTAAATGATTTCATTATATGAAAATAAAATGGAAAATGATGGAAAGCAAAATACTTCAGGTATAAATTTATTGAAAACCAATTAAGTAAAATATACATTTATTTTCAGCACTATTTTTTTGTTTTAGCGTCCTTTCAAGTGTACAAATGAGGGTTGTGATAAGTCATATTCTACTTCTTCACATTTGAAACGGCATGGTCTCACTCATAACAATAACTCTGAGAAATATAAGTATGGAAATATTTGACATAACAAATTTCCATAATAATCATTCAAAAATATTATTAATTTTTTGTAGGTGCAAATACTGTAAAATATATTTTAGTACTCCCAGCAATTTAAAGCGTCACATTTATCGAATTCATGATAATAATGCAAAATTTTGTAAAATGTGTAATAAAAGATTCAGAAAAAAGAGTTTATTTGAAGAACATGTATCACTCCATAATAGACAAGGGGATGAAATAAAAGAATATGGATGTAAGCTATGTGGAAAAACATTATCTACTTTTAAAACATACATGAAACATAAAAAAACACATTCAATTTCAAGTTACATATGCGCTTATCAAAATTGTTTGAAAACATTTTCCACAATGACTTCTCTACGAGTGCATAGAAAAGTTTTTCACAGTGTTAGTAAGTAGAATTTTGGGTAACTTCAGCACTTACTTTTATAAACTCTAATAATAAAAAATTGTTTTGATTTTACAGAATATACATGTGATAGTTGTAGCAGAACATTTAATTCTAAAAATGGTTTAGCAAGTCATATTCTTACACATTCTAAAGAAAGAACTACATTTCCTTGTACATACCGAAATTGTACTAGAATTTATTACTTCAAAAAAAATTTACATCAACACATTTGTTTGTTTCATAAAGGGAAAAAGTTTAAGTGTGATATATGTAAGGTTAAATTATCAACAAAACAAAAACTTACCCATCACATACTTGTAAAGCATAAAGAAAAGAAAACTCGTAAAAAACGAGAGCCTAACATAAAGAAAGACATATCTTTTTCATTTGTTAGTGTTGACGAGTCTAACGTAAAAATAGTCATACCTTTTTCATTTGTTAGTGTTGACGAAGACTATGCAAGTTAGTGGAATGTGCAGTGCCTATTATGTACAGATATTAGTAATTTATATCTTCTGGAATGTATGCCATAATTTTATGTCTAAAAAAGTATTTATTTATTTGAAATAAATAGGTTTACGAACCTTTTTCAAATTTGCAAAGAGTAAATTTTATTTTGTATAATTCATAAAGACTTATGATAATGTTACATAAAATTGCTGAACTAAAAATAATATTACTGCTTCAAACTTTGGCCACCAAAAATGATTTAGACTTGCTTTAAAAAAGCAACTGTAAGTAGAAAAAATGAGCTTTAATTTCTGTTTTATGCTGAAGTCACTAGAATTTTTTTACGGAAATTGAAAATAATAGTTCTTGTCGATTTTTAGGATCAAAAATTTGTGATTGCTAGTCATTCATAAGTATAAAAGGTACTGTTTAAAAGGTACAGTTAAAAAAGGTATAGTAAATTCGGGATCTATTTAACTGAACTGTAAGCACTGTGCTTTATTTCTATAGGTATTCTTTAAGGTTACTTATTATTAATAACATTGATTGACTGATAGTTTGGACTATCAATCAAACTAAATCTAAAGTTTCAAGTTTCTACATAGTCAAAGTCATAGTTGTACCATAGTAAAAGAGAGTGAGTTAGAGATTAAACTAAATTCAATGAGATTGACTTAAAATTGATTTTTGAATTGAACTTTTGAATATATATTTTAAAATGGAAATATCATTCAGAGTGAACTTTTCATATCGGGTCTAATTTATTGATACATTTTGGATCCTATTTTATTTTAAAGGCAATCTTCATTTGTTGATTATACATTTATAATTTTGAATTTATTTCATTATTTTATAATATTCACAATCTCTTAAAAGAGTTGATAATTATTACATGGCATAATTTCTTTGTAAAAATTTTTGTTTTTGTGATATTTTGAAAGCTTAAGACGCTTTAAAGTTCTTAAACTGTCATAACAACAATGTGACTGATCTTAAACAATTTATCATTAAAATTTTCTCCAAAAAATAAATTATGATGATATAAATACAAAAGCAAAGTAACATATAAGAACTAATAAAATCATTTATTATTGAATAGGTTTGTTTTATTACAAATATACCTTGAATTATTGAAAACTGTTTTGAAGTTTTTGAAAACAATAATTTTATCAGAGAATTTTCATTTTATTATTTTAAGAACTTGTAAAATTGAAAAACTTAACAAAATTGCATAGTTAAAATTGTTGTAAGTGTAAAAAATTGTATTTGAGTAGTTTAATTTAAGTACTTTTACTTATTATTATGTTGGTTGTAAAGTTAAAAGGTGTTGAAACTCATTTTGTAAAAATAAACATTACAAATTTTAATTTTTTTGTTGTTTTTTTATTTAAGATTTACAAGTAAAAGATTTTTGTAAATTATTTTTCTGCTTTTTTCGTTTTAGCAGAAGCTTGTTGTGCCCTCATAACCTTAATCACAATCTTCTGTTCTTCAATAAGGAAAGCCCTAACAATCCTGAAAAAATTTTGTTTAAATGTAAAAAAAGAATAAAACAATTATAAATATTTTAATACAGAGTAAGCATGATTTCTGGGTAATTTTGATCATGTTTAATATGAAATAAATTTTATTAAAATTTGATCAACATGCTACAGTACTAACATATTTTTTATTTTAAAGTATTAAATTTACTGCAGGTAACAGTATCAAATATTCATTTTTTTGTTATCTTATAATTTAATACCCCATATATATATATATATATAT
>UELV01147157.1:0-19882 GCA_900490015.1 Megastigmus stigmatizans | reverse complement strand
GAGAGAGAGAGAGAGAGAGAGAGATTCCTTGGGGCTAAACCGATTCTAAATTTGTTATTTACAATTCTAATAATAAAACGGTGGGGAGGTGTGTGGAGAGCTGTTCCTCTTCTCGCGAGTGGAGACTTGTGTTACGCTAAATCATGACGACGCGTGGCGTCGCTTTATCTCTATCTCACTCTCTCTCTCTCTCTCTCTCTATCTCTTTTTGGTTGCCATTGTTTTTTCCGATTTTATAACCGAGTCTCGCGCGTAGAATCGGATTCTCGCTAAAACGCTTTATTGCGTACGCAGGCCGAAAAAGAGAGCGTGAGAGCGGTTTCGCTTGTACGGATATATTTCCCTGAAATTAGGAACGAGAGCTGCCGGCCAGCTTTAAATGCGATTCCGGTGTGAAGAGCGCTATGTACTCGCTTTTCACGGACATGTTTTTGTTTTCTTTCTTTTCGAGGAAGTATATACTTGTGTTAGTGCGGCTGGACATCGAATATGGATGTTTTATGCGAATAAATTTGCGTGCTATCTACACAGGCACTTTTCTCTCTGTGTATTTACGAATGCGAAAATTGCTTGATTGAGTGAATGGGAAAGACTTCTTTTCGCTTGGTCAATTTCAATGATTTGGTGTACATATAGCAATCGACTGATTGTTTATCTTATATTTTTAAATGATATTAGAAGTTTCACTCCTTGTTTTAATGTATTTCGATTTTTATTATCATTTATTTACCTAATATATCTATTTTGCATTTTATTAAATGTTAATTTATTAAATTTATGTTTTAAATATTTTTATTCTACAAATGAAAAGAGCTTTATGTACTAAAACTACGATAGTAAAGTTAGATTTAATCTGTTTTCTTATGTACAGAACGCAAAACTGAAATATTCTGATAAGTGATCGATAATTATTGTTCGTTGCCGGTACTACAAAGTAATTCCTAAAACTTGCATTCATAATAAGATTGCAAAGCGGTCTTGAGCTATACAGATACCGATTCCATCCTTGGAACACGAAAAGTACAGCAAACGATCGAGACATCCTAGAGCGCACCTTGGTATTTTTATAGCCGCACTCCCTCAATCCCACCTCTCATCCGCGTCGGCTTCTTTATTATGACTGTTGCGTGTACAAGATAGTGAAGACGTAATGGCACCGGGGGTAATTAATCAACGACGACGCGGCCGCTTGCCGCATCTCTCTCTCTCTCTCACTCGGGATCATTTAATAAGTCCACGCAGCGGCGCGCGAGCGAGCGAGCTTTATATTAACCCGCGGGAGTCCAAAGACACGTACGTTATACGCGCGCGGCGTTTGATTCTCGCGCGGCGGCGGCGGTGCGAGGCCGCGAATAATAATCCGTCATCTTTCTCTCTCTTGAGGTCTTTCGGTGCGTAGCTCGTCTGAAAATCTCGGGGGATTATAAGCATTTCTCGGAGCTTCATTACGGAGCGCCAAGGATTTATGCTGTGTAGCGATAAGCGACGTGAATTGATTGTTTCTTTTGGGCTATTTGCATAGACGAGTGCGCGCGCGAGCGCCGAGTAAGAGCTGTACAGGGGGGACATTTTTCATGGTTGCGTTTGACGGATTAAACACTCTGCTTCTTTTTTTTCATTCCGATAGTTTTTAATTTGCTTGTATATTGATTGAACGCGTTGTGAAATGGATAGGCATTTTATTGAATCGTTTACGGTTATTATGTGAAGTGCCACCGCGTCAATAGTTATTTAGATTAGCGATGAAATATAGAATTTTATTTATCATGAAGATGAGAGCAATGGATGACTCATATTAGGCTACAGCTAAGTTTTGAATTAATTGATTTGCTTGCGGAGAATGAGAAGCGTAAGTAATTTACTGAAGCTTGCTATATGATTTAGACTGCAGAAACAATATAAAACACACAATTTGAAATATTAAATTATTGTTTACCTATATTGCTCTACGTATTCTAAGTATTTTAGTAGATCTAAATAATTTAAATATTCACAAATAAGGATCTGTCTTCTTTTACGTTCCATCAACATTCCTTGAATATTAAAGTTTTTTAATCAATGTCTAATTTATACTCACTTACTCTTTCCACTTTTGCATTTAGAAAAACCATTTGTAATAAATGTATACCTATTGCAATAAGGTTTCCATGCAAAGTATCTTAATGATTTTTTAAATTATACGTTGCTAAATTTAATATCTATATTTACAATTTTACAATAACAGCTTCTACTTTTCTCTTTGACAATCGTATATTATGTAATAAAAGAATCAACTTATCTACTTGGAATGCCTCAAAGAAATCTTTCATATTTTGATCCAGCTCAACAGTTATTACTCGGCCTTCTCAATAAATTATTTCATCTTTTATATAAAATAACCTTATAACGATATAACCTTCGACTGAGAGAAAATGGAAAGGAACAATGATAAAATATGACTCTCAGCTGATAACCTCCTATTATACTCGGCGGCAGCAAAGCTCATATTGAATCCCGCCTCTCAACTGAATTCCTTAAACGTCTTCATAATTTTCAAGATTATACTTGGGCCACATTAGGACCATATTCTCTTATGCAGCCTCTTCTAATCCGACCGGCACGAAGAATTGCAAGCCTATGTACACTGCGCAAGAGATATATCCTGCGTCCAGGGTGTATATATACGAGATTTGCGATCGCTTTCGCTATTATAACGAGGATTCTTTCACGCGCGACTACTGCCCCCTGCACGCGCGCCTACACTCGTAGGAGAAAAGACTCGACGCACGCACCTCTAATGCAAAGATATATTTATTGTAACGTGAAATATGTGCAGCATCGCTGCAGCGTTCCAATTCTTACAAACGCATTGTACGCAAAAGCGCGCTAACGTATAATTGACATTCAAAGTATATTTGTATTATAGAGAAAGAGAGAGAGAGAGAGAGAGAGAGAGAGAGAGAGAGAGAGAGAGAGAGAAGGTGCAGTTTTATCAAGGGTCGGAATATGCACGTAGAGGAAATAAAAGCAATTATACGCGAGAGAGGCGCTTATAGGCGTCGAACGCTCCTGATGCACCGACAGCACAAAGCCTCCCGCGTCCGTATACGCAATCAAAAGCGCGGCAGTAGCAACAGGAGCAAGAAGAAGGATTGTCCCCCCTCCTTCCCCTCCTGCCCCTGAAAAATGCTCTATTCCAAGCCAGGCAAGAGTGAATCGAGAGAGCGAGGGTAGAAATAAAGGAACTATCGTTTGTTATCTGCCGAGGTCCATTGTGTCTTGCGCCTCGCGTGCGCAGGCCCCGCTGGAAGCCGAATAAAAAATCGACGTCATCAGCGGACTGCTGTTATTACGAGTATTCGATAAACATCTACACGGGGGCTCTTTGCCTGTCGGCTTTCTTCCTTCTCTCTCTCTCTCTCTCTCTCTCTCTCTCGCTCGTTCACTCGGGGTCTCTGGCGGCCAATCATCGCCCAGGGTTACGGCCATTGTCTACTCGTCTCTTTCTCACTCTCTTTCTTGTCAGCTGATTACTCCTCCGCACTATACGTAGTACCTATACAGGATCTGCTGCCTCGCTCTTTCTCTCTCTCTATCTCTCCCTTCACTAGAGATTCTCGCTCGCAGCGCTACTCTTTTTATCGCTTTATCTGCCATCGTCCTGTCCATTTCACCATTTTTCCTCGGTGTCTCCATGCCTTTGAAAGATGTTTGAAAGATCGCTCCGAGAGGATCAGTGTGGTTAAGGCATTACTGATGGGCCAGTAGAAAATGCATCCTGTAGTAATAGCTGACATTTTTAAGGTGGCATATGCCGTTTTCTGCCATTATGCTCTCGTGATTCGATGAAAATTTAGATTAGATTTTCATTTTACCTGTGGCTAAAAGTATACTTTGTTATTGCTTATTTATAGAAATACTTTTGTTTTATTAATATTATTATTGCAATTGAATTCATTTGAATTTTAAAACTCGCACCACGTAATACAAGACTAGCTACGTACGTACTTTTTTAGAGTTAATTGTCGTTTTTTCTTTACTGAGAAATGATATTATCATAAAAGTAAGAACGGGTTCTATCCGGTTTTCTGTTACTTTTGATAATAGACTCTCAAGCTTCTTTTATTTTACAATTTTGGCAATGAACATATCTTCTTATGCAATCTATCAAATACTTCTCTACTAATCTAATCTTTAGTCAATATACTTGAATATAGCAGCAAAAGGTGAGACGTGGCATCGGTCGAGCTTCTCGTAGTCCTTGAGAAAAATGATAAAACAATGACATTTAGAATGACATTACTCTGTGATTAGGTGGTCAAAAATTCCAAAAAAAATCAGGCCTTTTATTGTAGTCTACACTTGTTTCAGCTTAAAGTCCAAGTATTTATCAATACTCGTTCTCTCACAACAACCAAAGAAAAATGTTTTTCACGTGCCATCACCATTACTCCAATGTTAGAGTTTAGTAAATTGATCCAGAATTTTACATACATACTCGTTACTATCATATATTAATTTTGTATTAAATTTTATTCAATTTGCAATACCTTCGATTTAGGAAAGAACAATCTTAAGACATTTGATAAATTCAATAATATAGTGGTCTAACCGAACATAAACTACAATTTCTACTTTAATAAAACATTCTTGTTTAATATTTATCCCAAATTTTTTTTAAATACTCAACATAAAAATATTTTAAAAATTTCGTACTGTTAAGTGAATACAATAAATCATTTTCATAGTCCAATCGATCACATTATTATTCCATCGCAAATTAATACAATAAGTTCGAATTATTATTGTTATCGTAATGATAATCTAAATAAGTACTTGAAATGTAAAATTGAATTCGAATTTCGAATTTCGGAGTGAGCTGGAAGAAAAGAACAAAATTAATTTGTTTTCCGAGAAACAACGTAATCACGAAGTTTTTTTTCCATGACGACGCACCAGGCAGATGCAAGCAAATGTTTGAAAATATTCATAGCAACGGCTGTTAATTACACAAGCTCCGTCGAAGAAACAGGACCTCTTCTACCAATTCGGCCATCAGCATTGAAAAATTCAAGGAAACACAAGAATCACAAGACGGAGTATGAAAAATTATCAGTGAATTTGCGGGTCGAGTGTATTTCCGACGTTTAAGGGGCTCCCCATGCTGAGTTGACGTTGGGTGCCGCTGCCTTTTGTGAAAAAAAAAGGGCAAAAAATATTTCGTAACGTCGACGTAAACGCGAGGGGACAATGAAGACGAATAAAAATAAGTCATCACCTCGGATGTCAGGCCTTGTTGTCGCTGCACTGAGAAACCTCAGGGACGCCCATGGATCCACTGCCAGGGAGATCATGAAATATATCATGGCCGAGTACAATTCGTCCGAAATGACCGTTCAGCGACAGGTTAGTTCTTAATTTTTATATCTTTTTCGCTTTTCACATCGATTACTAAAAAGTTCTGTTTTATCCTGCTTTTACTTTAGTTCTTATTCGGAAAAATAACCCTAAAATAGTAGCTAGATTTTCAATTGCTTCTTGATGTCATTCAGGTAGTTTCAGATGATAATTAAATTAAATAACATTAAATGGAAAGCTGTTAATAAAGTTTTAAATATTTGTTTTTCTTTTTACCGTCTTGTTTATTAATTTCTTGAGAGCGACAGGGTTATTTTGTTTGAGTAATTAATGATATTAATATTGGTTCATTGGTTCACAGTTAAAAACGGCATTGAAACGCGGTGTTGAGTACGGAATCTTGAAAAAGACGAATAACGAGTACAGTCTCAACACGGAGGCAGATGTCATCGGTCCTCTCGACTTAGCGCAGGTGGACGCTTGCGGCAAAAAAAGAAGTAAGTTTGTACGAAATAAATTATGAAAAATTAATAACAGACTTTGTTTAGTTCCATTTGGATAATCGACCCACAATCCAACCCAATAGCCCAATAGCCTAACCTCCTTCTTTCCAGAACGAGTGAAAAAATACAGCTGCAAGCCTAAACGAAAGTCTTGTCGCAAGCCAAAGAGGAGCGCCTGTCCACGCAAGAGGAACGCCTGCCCCCGCAAGAAGAAGAGGAAGAGGAACCCTTGCAACACGTGCGCGGCGCGCGGCCGTCGTGGTGACTGCAGTAGGCCGGTACAGCTGGTGCGCGACAACACACCTACCCTCGACGATGACAGGACCGCTCCAGCCACCACCGAGGGCGACAAGACCAGCGAGGAGAACGACCAGGATAGAGCATCGCGCAGCCGCAGCATCAGTCAGACCAAAAGCAACAGGAGCAGAAGTAGGAGCCTCAAGTACTCGGGCAGCGAGAACGATGAAGACCGAATCGATGATGATCTATGATTGAAACCTGATTGATCTGGCAGAGGGAATGGTGGGCTGGGGTAGATCTGTACGCGCATATACACTTTCTTTTTCGTTTGGCTTATATACTTTTTTTGTTCTTTTTTAATTTTTTTTACGTCTCATTGGGGTAAATCGAGATTTTTAGTGATCGATTACGGTGTATTTGTATGCCATAATGGCAAAATGAACTGTCTAAATTTTCCACACGTCACGTTACTTTATATAAGCCTTGGATCGACTTTATAATTTTTGTAAATAAATTCTTTTTGATTTTATTAGAAAATCCAGTGTTCTGTTTGTTTTTTTTTTTTCAATTAATATTTTAAGGTTACTATAGCTTTACTTTGGTTTTCACAGGCAATTTTCAAGTGATTTAAAAAGTGATTTAAATTGATATTATATATATTTTAAATCTAACTGCAAGCAATAATATTCTATATCAAGTACAGTCGAAACAATTGATTTAAAAAAAAAAAAAATTCAAAGCTTGCTCTATAAATAATTAGCCTTTCGATTAGATTTTAGATCTAGATTTTTCTAATAAAGGTATAACTACAATTCCAATCAAGGTTTTTTTTTGCTCAAAATTCGTACAGAATACGGTAGAATAATAGAATTGTAGCTAAATTAAAAATTTCATTATATTATAGTAGATTGTAAAGGCAAATTAATTACGGCTTTATTCTATTACCTGTATCACGTTATAATTATGGCCAGCATATACAATAACTAAGTTAAGTTTGTTATATGAAATAACGAGTAAATGTATAAAAAAAAATTACCTTTATCGAAATTATTCAAAATCTAATTCGCAGACACTTGATAAATTACAACAATGAATAAGGAGTTCTTATTCCTCGTCAGTGATGACTCCTTATCGAGGGTCGAAGTGTTTTCGCGCACCAGCTGTACCGGCCTACTGCAATCGTCACGACCTATGCGGGCCGTGTACATATTGCACGGATTCTTCTTGCGCCTAGGGCAGCTGCGGGCTTCTTGCATGAGCAGGCCTATCGTTTGGGCTATGCAACTCATTCTCTCTGGAAAAAAGGAGGTTAGGATATTGGGTTATTGAGTTAGGTTATGGGTCGATTTGTAAGGGTAAGTCGTCTTTGCTGCTACAGATACGATTTTTTAGAGCTTGCGGTTCGCTCGGAGTAAAGATTAAAAAGTGCTACTTTAAATGTAAATGTTCTGTTTAAATATTTTTAGTTATGAAGAATAAAAAAGTTGAAATTTATTTTAATTAAAGGAATTGCTGCAGTTAAAACATCATTATCGAGGTAAATTGTTTCCCTTGGACTTTTGATATAGCTTCTCTCAGATCGCTAGACCGTTATTGGATATTTCAAGAACCACAACTGCCATAAGGAAACTCTCGAAGCTGTATTTTTTATTTGGAGGTCAACGCAGGTTATAGAGAATCAAATCGTAATTAAATATAAAAGTTATTCTTTTACCAAGCAATACTTCGAACGTAACGAAGTTCATTTTCAAAAAATTGATAATGGTAGATCAAAAGTAAAAATAACAGTAATCGAAGACAGGACATTCCCCGAAAGGCGCACCATTTCCGCGCAAAGAGATTCCTACCTACTGAAAGGCAATCGCAATCCTTACACTCGGCTGTTTTCGCCAAGGCTCGCCGTATCGGGCAATTAAAAGAAAAAATAATCACTTCTTCGAACAGTTTTTAGGTCGAGGATTTCGCACAGCAGCTCCTTAAAGAGCGCGTATAGAATAGAAGGTGCGAGCGTGAAAGAAGACGTCCCGCAGAGTCCGTGTACGCATTATCACAATAACGTCGATCCTCGATCCTTGTACAGCGTCGCCTCTGCGTCGCTGCGCGCGCAATTCAAGCTTCATTAAGTCCTCCTTATGGTCCCGCTCATTCGCCGCCGTATTAATAATACCACGTCTAACGGTCACAATTGCCTGGACAAAGTACATCTCTTCTGTTCCCAGAGCTTCCGAGTCGATGCGTATATAGGTATATAAGAGAACCTTTCTTGCGTGAGTACACGAAGAGCAATAGCGTGCACGATACACTGCACAGACGAAATTATTAAATTTAATGATCGAGCTCGTAAAAGAGAGGATCTGCGAGAAAGCCTGTCGAGCCGTCGCGGAGGGATTGTTATTCGATTGGTTCGATTTCGCGTGGTGGTCTCCTCGCTCGTCGAGTTCGGAAGCAAGCGCGAAAATGAGAAGGCATTAAAGAGGGTTGAGCACTCACTAAGGTTCGCGCATTAACTTTTATATCCGTTTTTTTATGGAGAGTAAGAGAGAGAGAGCTCGACGAGATGCGTCCTTCAATGGAATAGAAAAGAAGCCGGATTTTCGTTTAGTTTACACTCTTTGTTTTTCTTTTGCAGGGATTTCATTTGCACGTCTTGAGATTTATTCTTACGTAATAGGGGGGAACGATATTATGTTATAAAATGTTATTATAGCGATCGAGCGTAGCTTTTGAAAGGGGCCGGATGTAGTTTTCTAGTAACCCACGCTATATTATCAAAGTTATTATAACACTATATGCAGCTGCTCCTAGTTATAATTTCGTTCCAGAAAACCATTTGCATGCTCTGCAACAGCTTTCGCACAAAATTATTGGACTTGATAATGAATTTCAAAAATACCTATTCTGCAATACCTATTCTACTTAACAAATCCTCACTTTATGCATCTCGTAACAATTACAACAGCCGCTTATCGAGTGCAGCTCGTCTTTTTTTCTCTCGCCTGGATTGCCCACCAAAACAAACCCACCGCGCGCACATCCGGAAACATCAGACACCGAAAGCAATTTAAAGCCCAATCATTTATGATTGACGCACATGAATAATCGCGCACAGATTGCAGAAAAAAAGTTCTCTGCTCGTGCGGGGTCTATCGGGTGCATCTCTTATCCCTGAGCAATCGGTTTATTTCGCTGCAGCGGCGGTGCGCATCGCTCATTGTGCCGCGCGTCCTGCATCAGCGTGTGTAACCCACGTAGATGTTATATGGGAGAGAGAAGGCCCCGACAACTGCTTATTACTTTATTATTTGGCGGGGCGGTGGTCCTGGCTTGCGCAGACGGGAGGATCCGATCTCGCCGCTAATGAAGCCCACCGAAAATCGCGAACGCGCGACGGACCACCTCATGCCGCGTAATAGCCTTGAACTTTGGACGAGTGCGGCGTGTGTGCAGCGACCGTCTTATACATATATGTGGATTAAAAAATTTACTTACTGTTATTTTTCTAGCTGTAATGGTCGATAATTAATCTTCATTCTAGGTTGCATTGGTAAATTATACAGTGATTTTGTGACTTTGTTTAATAGCAATTGTAAACGATTATAAAATTTGCTCATCCTTGTAGAGCAGCATTGAGTTTATATTTATTAACAATTTATTTAACCATTTACTCGCATGAAAGCACCTCGCATTACAAAAATCGATATTAATCTACCTTCGCTAAACAAATCGGTCGCTATATACAATTATTAAAACGAGGTAATTAAGGTAAATAACCCGCTGGACTTTATCTGCCGTTTATTCGCCGATAAATCGACCTGCACCCGATAAGCAAATTCTTACCAATCCCCACAACTGCACCACTGCACGCGACCATATACACAATTTTATTCATGAAAGAGAACGAAAAGAATCGGATAGCGCTATCTGGAGAATTGAGTGTGATTCACGAAGTGACAATCGATATCCTCTCATATCTCGAGATACTGCCTTTTATTACGCTCGCAGTAACTCTGTCGCTCATTGGCTCTACGAACGCCAAGGAAAACGATAAGATTGAGCAACGAGTCTCAAGTATTATTTTAGAAACTCGTTTTAGTGCAGGTTCCACGTGATTCGCAGGAATCGCGACTGGTTGAAATATGGCGTTTGATAGTTCAATGAAATGGATGTATAATGGATGCTTGGGACAATTAAGAGGATCGGTATGAATGACCAATTCTGACAACAAGGGAAAAAGTACAGTTTGATCATTTGATAAAATTTAATCGCTTTGACTATCTTATAACTAGTACAGATTTTCACTCTGACTTTCTCAATGTTTATCGAGACTAATTTTAGCAAAGTGGAATAAGTCTTAGTAAAGAAGGACGCCCATATTTGCACATATAATTTAATTTTATGAAGAATTGTCAAAACTTGTTCTATCTTTTAGTTCACAAAAGAGCGGGATTAGCCTTACAGTAGAAACAGATGAATGCGGCAAGATAACATTTTTCCATCAAGTATTTTTAATTTTTTAAATTTTTTATCATAATCTCAAGTACTTTTTAATTATTAGTTTTACATTCAAGATAAGTATCTATGTCCATAAATCGTAACAATCAACGACTGCACATTAAAAATTAAAATTATTTAATAACATAGATTAATATCCCTTATCAAGTATTGAATATTTTTGGATCGATTTGGTTCTTAATGTATATGTTTCTGGTTTGTTTTATAAAAGCGACTGATTAGTACTCATGTGCAGTTTCCATATTATATAAGTATCGTTGGCAGATCGCGAATCACGAGATAAGATATTCATGGAAGAAAAGAATCTTTTCTTCGTGTACTTACCCAATAAACGTTATATATTTCACTCTCGACTGTTGGTTGCGATATTTATACAAATACAAGGTGATTATGTTTGAGTAAAGTGAGCGACGATGATCTTGCTGTATCGTGTTCAGACTAAGATAAAAATAAGATCCACAAAGATTCAAGACTTAGGATATACCGATATCGAGGGTGTTGATTATTCTAGAATATATTAGTCATTTTATGTGTAGATAGGCTGGTTTTCGCCAGTGCTTTAAGATTCTAATCCCTGAGAACAAATTAAAAAAGGATCAGTCTTGAAAATAGATTTGCGAAAAAGTAATGACATTGCTCATTTCTATGCGGAAGTGATACCAGTAATACATTAGTCTATTAATAAATTAGTCTATACAACTGTCCATAATTTTAATGTACTTTTATCAGATCTTTGAAATATAATGAATATTTTCCCAATACCGAAACAGCAACGCTGAAATCTATAGGTTCTTTAGAAAACATATACCGCTGCATCATCCATCAGCGGAAAATCTTCACAATTTATTGAAATCTCATAAGAGCGAAGAAGAGCCGTTAGCTCATTACTTTTCTCGCCAAAAAGGCATTCGAGTTGTGCATCTCTCTGAAAACTTGTCCCAACGCGCGCGAACTCTCGACCCCCTATATGCGCCACACAAACGCACACAATGAGCCATAAATAATCCCTCGAAACTTGGCGAAATTCGCGCAAATATGAGTGGCTCGCGCAAAAAGTCACACGCAGCCTCTTTTCCACGCTCGCACGCGCCGTCCTGCAGCGCAGCCCCGACAATCTGAAACTGCGGCTCGAGGAGCGGCGCGACGCGACCACTCGCTCGTGCGCGACATAAATCCTCCTTAATGATATCGCATTTACGGGGCCTGCAGCTCTCGCGCGACGCTATCTTTTCTCTTTCTCCTCCTCCTCCACTATAAGAGAGAGAGAGAGAGAGACGCGCACACACGTGAGAACGCCATGTCCGACGCGTTTCTGACACCTTCTCCTCGGGATCGAGCCACCTTTTTTTCTACCGCGTTATACTCGACACCTTAAGAGAGGGAGAAAGAAAGACGGAGCAACAGGTGAGATGCTGTCGCGCGATTGCGAATTTTTTCCGAGGTGCGGATGTGGCCTGCAGCTCCAAGTGGGTGGTGCGTGACTCACCCCTGGATAATCCCCAGGAGCGGTCTATATAGCGAGACTTCAGAAATCTGCGGTGACTCTATTGGGCTTATTTTAATTGATTGGAGGTACTTTACCGGTAATAAGAGTCACTTCTTATTCAGTTACAAAGGTGAAACGACCAGGATAATCCAAAAATCTCTAATATTTAATGTAAGAACCTATAGGTTTCTGTAATCAAATAAGCGGAAAGTACATTTACAGAATACAAAATCGAGTTTATTATTCAAAACTTAACTTGCTAAAAAACATACATATCACCTCAAATATACATTATCAACAAATAAACATTCTCATCATTTTTACAAACAAAACATTTCAACAAAAGTTTAGGTACGCGCGTAAAGCGAGAAATATTAAGATTAAAGGTATACGATAACGAACGAAGAGCAAAGAATGGCCAAGTAAGAAAGAGAATAAGAGATAAGTAGAGAAGCGAGAGAAGCGGAGCTTTGGCACGACGACGACGACGTCGTTCAAGTAGGTGGTGTACAAACAGTCGTTGATGCGTGTGAAACGCTTCGTGGCCGAGAGAGTGCCAGCCACCTAATCCTGCGGGCACAGTCCCGAGAATTTAATTAGACGCCGCGCAGCGAGCGCACCAGCATATCTCGAGCCGCAGCGCCAGCTTCTGCGGGACCTGTTAATATAACGCGGCCCGAGATATATGTATACTCTGGTCGTGGAGAGAGAAAGAGAGAGAGAGAGAGAAAGCGAGTGTTTCTGGTGTGTACGCTAAGTTCTCGCATGCGGACGCATTGTGAAAACGGTCGTCCGCTCTAATTACCGTAAAGTCTTAATTGGGCGTAGATAAGGAGGTGCTTTTTCTCAAAGTGGCATAAAGGTTCGTGATCTTGCGAGATTCGTGCTATGCGGTGATTGGGTGCGAGTTTAATGGAGCGCGCTTATTATTTGATATTCCGAGAATTGTGCGTTGACGATTATACTCATTTTTTTTTTATTTGTAAACTGCTGAACTTCGACGAATGATTTTTTGGTTTTCCTGGTATTTATTATGGGTACGAATAGTTCGCTATGATGCTTAAAAACGTTAATACTTTGAATGATTTAATTTATGAAACATTTTTCAGGAAATGTTATTGGCGAAAGTTTAGAACAATAAGCTTGATGCTCAAAATACATTTACTTATAATAGAGCTAATCAGACATTTTTCTTTCAAAAACTATATTTTTCCAAAATTGATTGAAAAAATTTCAAATTGAGTGAAAATGCAAAAAAAAACACGTTCTCATAATAAATGGCATATAAATTATAGGGATAATAAATTCAAAGATGTTAATGCGCGACTCACTCATTATAAACTAAACTCGCCTCCTCTTTTAGAAACCATTAGCCTTTTCATTACAAGAACGGGTAAATCGATAAGTAATAAAAACAATCTAATAGCCCTTCTTTATCCTTCCCATAGTCATGCAAACTATCTCTTAAGTGATGAAAAACGAAAAGCTCGCCAATCATCCGAATCTTCGCCATTTCTGCTTATAAATCACTCTTGCCTTTTATAAAATCTTGAAGAACATCGTGTTACCTCGCTCCTGTATACGGAGACTTCTATGTGAGAAGTCATTCAGTATAAATTAATCTGGATAATAAATACATTAAAATATTTATAAGCAAGTGTTTAGGAATATATTAAAATACTTATTGATTAACATAGAAATTTATCTCTAAAGAAATATTTACATATTGAAATTTTCTTTTATGAGTATCTTATTAATCAATATCACTCTATAATAACCTCTCAAATATGGAAATAGATTATAATAGATTTTTATCCTCCCAATTATAGAATACCATTTCTGAAAAGATTTATTAATTATAGATTTGATCTATATCTAGCACAACTTATGAAGTCACTATATTTTCTAAAAATATGTATATTGTATAAAGTTACTGCTAAATAAGATCAGTTTCAATCTTCGGTTGAAAAAATCTCTAGTCCATTAGTAATGCACCCATTGTACTTTATCATGTTTCATTTTTCCGCTATCAAAAAGAACCGATTTCTATTCGTCATTTACTCCGCAAGCCAAGAAGTACCCACCCATGCACATAAACTCTGAAATATTTCTACATCACAGATCGGTCGCACGTCGCGTAAACCTCCCTATATACATAAATCTCGAGTACGCACGCAGCAGCATCAGGCAAATAAAAAGGGGGGAAGGAAAAGGCCTCGGAAGAAGTCCGAAGCGATGGGATTTAGCGCGTGTTCACGAGTCTTTTTGCGACATTTCACGCGGCTTTTATGCGAATGAAAACTGCAGCAGCAGCGGCTTCGCGTGCGCGTGCGCGCCCATCCGACTAGACCTTCATTACCGGTTTCTCCAACGTGCATGACTCTCCCTCTCTTTCTGTTCATGTCGTATAGTCGCGTTGTCGTCCTCCTCGTCGTCGTCGTCGTCGTCGTCGTCGTCGTCGCCGGTAGCAGCAGCAGCAGCAACAGCAGCGGCGGCGGCGGCGGCGGAGCTGATGGATAGCGCGTTCGCACGTTATTACCGGACACACGGAGCTGCTGAGCCGCGGCGGCTGCCGCCAGTTTTACGAGTCTAGATTGGTCCGCGACTTTCTTTGGCCTGTAGGCACGTAAAGGCGAGCGCGCGCGCGGCTAACAGCCCGTTTAAACCCGATAATGGCCCACTACTGCGCCCGGCTATGACTATAGAGCTTCTATACGAGGTTGCTTATGGCAAAAAACTCACCCTTGCATCCTCTCTCGCTTTATGATACTTATATACCTTTCTTCTTCTTGCTGTTGCTGCTGATGCTTGGATTTTTTCCTTTTTGTTGTGATAAGTCTTAAATGGGCGAGACGCTGAGGCTACTGAAATTATGGGTGGCAGTAGGCGGCATGGAATGGGGACTATCTTATTTGAAAGCTTACTTTGATTTAATATTTATTGATAATGTAGTCTACAAAAATTACAGCTTATGTTACTTTGTGATGGGAGATACGAAAATGTTGCTTATATGGTATGACCTTGGATTCGCTTAATTACTACTCAGGTGTTTGAGGGAAGGCAAATAAAGTATTGAATCCCCAAAAAGTAACGCATATATTAGTCAAATATGTAGCTACATAGATATCTACTATATATTCATATATCCTTTATATCATACTCATTAAAAACCTTAACAATATTTTTTCATTCTTGAATACAGTTTTATTTACTTTTAAATAATAGTCAGCAATTTCATAAGACTATAAGATTGACTGAATACTTAGACCAGGCGTATATTTAGCCGCTTTATACAGTGTAGCTGTATCAGTATTGTTTCTAAATCGATAGATAACGGAAATACAAGAGCTATAATATCTTACACTTATTTACTGGATTCATTTTCGATCCAACTTCGCAATTAAAATCATTTGCGAATTCGTCGATATTAGAAAAAGTGATTCCAACTCGAGCTGCATATGGACTATGCGCTTCGGTCTCTACAATTGTCTTTAAAACTTCATTTGATCCTTTGAAGCACCAATTTGTTGCAGTACTAATCCAAAACATTTGTTGAGGTGTATAGTTCAGACCAGGCAGACAAGGCTCATCAATATTGTTACGATTCGCCCACTCGACATATGCGTTATAAGCTATTTTCATACCGCCATTATCAGCAATGTTCTCGGATAATGTTCTTTTACCGTTCCCCTGATAAGAAATTACTGGTTAATAAAATATGTCTAAAAATATATCAAGTATAATTAAAATTTTATATAATATACCTTAATACCGATTTCTGGAACTGTGTAGTTACTATATTGTTTAATAAAACATTTTGCTTGTTCTAAAAATTTTGCTGTCGCTTCAGGTTGCCACCAATTGCCAGAATTTCCCTTCTGGTTATATTTTTGACCTATTCTATCGAATGCATGCGCAATTTCGTGGCCTATAATAGATCCTGTTGCACCATAATTTATATAATTTGGTCGTTCAAGTTGGTATAAGGATCCTTGCAAAAGACCCGCTGGAATAACTGCCAAAGTACATGATTAACCATTCAACTGTCTATTTAGTAAAGAAAATTACCCAAAACTAGAAATCCAAAAAAATTTGTATATTATAAGTTTATAAATTCTTACTGATTCTATTAAGTCCGTGTCTATAGAAAGCATTAACCGTTGCTACATCCCATGGCCAACTCCTGCTTATCTTTCGAGTCCCAAAATCCTTGCCGTCTTGGTGTTTCAAAAACTTTCCAATTTCGAGAACGCCATTTAAATATGTTCCAGGACTGATCTCAAGATTATCATAATATGCGTTAAGTTTGTCCTCATCTAATATTTCATCAGGATATCCTATTTTAGTACTTATTGCGTCAAGTTTTGCTATAACAACATTTTTTGATTCATTGTCCATCCAATCAATCTATTCGACAAATTATAGAATGGTCTAATTATTTATTAATATTTTTAGTCCAAATCAAACCTATAAAATTTTTACTTTTTATTAGAGCTAATAAATTATTGCCTGGATGCACATACCTTTTTAAAATTAGTTTTACTTTGATTTCTAATCATTTGTACCATTTCATCAGCACTGGCTCGCAATTGTTTGCTGAAGTACTTCCTCACATACATTGAATCTACAGCAGTTGAAAAAATTTTCTCTACTTCGGATATGCACTTGTCCTCTATAGTTTTATTGTATCTTACTCCACGAGTAATTTTTTCAAATAGAGATCTTTTTTCTCTGAATGCCTTTGGCATGTACTTCGTGAGTTCATAAATCATGTCCCATATAATGTAATTCGCAAGAACTCTTTTCGGTGTTTTTTGTACCAACTTCTCTAACTCTATAATGTATTTTCGATCAATCACAATTACTACACTTGTCTCGTTAACACTGATATTTCTTGATTTTAAAATATTATTAACAAGCTTTAGCATCGGAATACTTGTATGCGCCTGTGACAATTCGTTAATAGTTACATCGGTTTTATATTCTGAGAAGTTAATGTGATCAACAGGGGTTTGTATCTGAAAAAGTTAATAAATTATTTATAGTAAACTGTTTCGCACATTAAAACTTAATATTAGGTATTTAAAATCTTTGGTTGGAATGTAATGCTTCTATCTTAATATTTTTTATTTCCTACTAGGTATATATTATTTACAAGCCTAATAGGAATTAATAAATTTGACATACCTTAAAAAGTTCTGTTTCGAAATTCAGACATTCTTCCATTTCTTTATGTGCTGCATCTTTATTTGCACCAAACATAATTGCAATATCGGTCATATAGTTACGATATGCTTCCATTAATTCAGTATTATTTGTAAAATATTTATTATTAATTCTTGTGTGAGGGTCCATTAACTATTTTTTCATGTAAAATAAAAAAATCCTATGTTCAAATTTTAGAATTAAATATATTTCAAAGACTGAATACTGTACAGAATAAGATACCGAACTATTGACATACGTATTAACTTTTTGAAATTATTATAATATCGTCACAATTTATTAACAGAAAGTACAGAGCTTGTTATTTTTATAATACTACACTCATTTTCATCCATAAAAAGATAAACTGAAATATAAGCGTACTCATAAACTTTCGCTAGCAAAACTAGAACTATAATAATGCTTTTTGCAACAATGATAATTAAATCATTGTTAACGTAATCGAAATACGTTAAACAATGATTTAAAATAACAGGCTTTGTAGTTTCTGCATACAAGTACTATTTCGATGCAGTGGGCGTAAAATGCTTTTTAATGCACTGTTTTACAGGCGTAAAATTATGAATTTATTTCACACCCCCGTAGCCAGATAAACTTCTAATTTTACGACCGCAAAGGGGGACAAGGGGAAACAGGTATTTTAGGTCCAAAGTTCTGAAAATTGTTTTATTGCTTTCATTGAATTTTATACAATTTGAGAAAGTTTGGAACCCAACTTTATTTTTATTTTATTGAATATAGTTTCCCAATCATTACGAAAATTCAAGAACTGCAGTCCTGATAATGTATTTGTAGTTTCAGTATAATTTCATTTACTCACATATATAGCGTCAAGAAGCCAGACTTTAGAGTAGAAACTTATTTCTGCTTCTAGCGGAAAATTTGTAGAAGCACCAAGAGCATTTATTTTATAAACAGTTTCTATCCAATCATAAGAAGTTTCATTCCAACCATTTCCAAGTAGTACTGGCCAGTTTCCTAATTTTTCTAGTAACTCAATGTATGGTCGAATACCTTCTTCTTCGATCCGAGCTGTAATTATTCATAGTGTTTATATTTTCCATTTTTTAGCTTTTTCATTTTAAATTATTAAAGATTAAATTACACTCATCTACGCAATTTCGATAATGTGCCTTTAATGTCTTGAAAATTTGGAAATCATTTGGCTCCACTTCCGCTTGTATCAAACCTTTTAATTTGTCATTTAATTTTATACTGTTTTCGTCAAGTACACCGATACTATCACGTTCTTTGGGTAATTTCTTATAATCTGTATAATTTCCACATACAAACTTATAGAAGTCTTCACACGGATCTACTTTTTGATTCATATTCATCAAAAACAAAGAGGCTAAAAAATATCGATAAATATATCTTCCAATAATAATTTTTAAATTTGAGAGGAATATACTGTCACTGGCCCGATTTCTAATCACTTAAGGATATTTACATACTTTTCGACGTTTATAATTAAAAATAACACATTAAATGTAACAACCTTTTCACTATTTTCATTTATCTTCCTTTCATCTTTAATTCGCCCCAATAAAACTATTTCATTAAATAATACTCTATTTAAAATTAGTAATTTAATTTAAAAAAACAGGAAAGGTAACAGTTTCTGATCAGCCATTTAAATACGTGGTAGTAATTTCTGAGCAAAATTCTAAAAGCAGATTATCTTTGTCACTTTATATATTGAATGTACTAACATGAAAAAAGTGCGAGAAGGAGGTGATTTCTAACAAGTGTAAAATTTGTCGCCTGAGTGAAGCGAGAATATAACTTTAACACTTTTAAAGTACTATAATTTTAAATAATTTTATTTAGTATGTACTGTAACACTTTTATTAAGTTAAAAGAAGATCCGATAATTGAATGTTAAAAAGCATTAAATAATTTTACAACATTTTGCAAATTCAATAAACAAGGTGATAAAGGTAATCTCCTTTTAGCATTATTTTGATGTACCATACACGTAGTACAAATTTAAAATATACGTTTGTATTATGGATAAGATAAACATTTCAATTAGTGGTTGATCCTTCATTTTCAACTGGTTTTGTAAAAATAGTAATTTTGAAACCTTGTTCAGTGCAAGCCATGGTTGAACATATTTTGTCGCATCTACTGCTAACACGTATATTGATTTCCGCTAAAAAATATCAAAATATGTAAAAAATGTAGGAAGTAACGTGTTGTTACTAAAACTTTTCATTTTATAAACTTAAAATGAATCATTGATTTTGAATTATTATTAGGAACTACAGTCTACTCTACTGCGCCTTTTAATTTTCTATTATTAAAATCAAAAGATTATAATTATAAAATCAAAACTACCCTGCTAGAAAATTAACGAGCCAAGCTGGTTGGTACACCAGCTTCTAGGCAGATCGGTTCAGCTAATTTCTAGGCAGAATGTAATCGCAAGCTGCCTAGAAACCCGTTAAGGCTATGTACGCGGCGCTGCTCTACTTTTGTTTCGGTGCGTCTGCCGCCTCGTTTTGTGACGTCTGACGTCTCAAAGCGGGACAAGAGATACCCCGTACGGCGTACGCGGACCTATACACTCGTACAC
>UELV01147156.1:0-11524 GCA_900490015.1 Megastigmus stigmatizans | reverse complement strand
TGAGGAGCACGGTGTCGCTGTGGACGCCGAATCAAAACAAACAGTCATAACCTCTTTCACGCATTTCGGAGCAGTGGCACTTCGCGAATATTAAGTCCTGATAATTGACTTAATCTAAATTATTAGTGTTAGTTTAATGGTTAGGAAATATAAAAAACAAAACAAACAAACTCTCTTGGACTTAAATACATCCACCAGACCGCGCCAAATGTGCCTCGCTGATCTGCCAATGTTACCCCGCTAACAGAATAGGCGGGGCACGCTTGGCAGTTTTCTTTTATAAGAGATAAAAAAATACTACGTGCCCAAATGGGTTTAAACGTTACGGTATTCGATTCTTAAAGGAATAAAGAGTGCATGAATATTTAAAAGAAAGTTGATATCCATTTCCTCTTTTATTTATTCTATTTTAAACATTTTCTGCCAGTGCCCCGCTCTCCCCTATAGGTAAGCCTCGCGCGCGCAGCGAAAGTAAGAGAAGCCGAAGCAGAAGCAAAAGAGGAGGAGGAAGATGAAGCCGAAGAAGTAGAAGAAGAAGAAGAAGAAGAAATCGAAGCAGAGGAAGTATAGCAAAAGAAGCGACGCTGCGCAAAGCTCCATAGTCCTATAGTGCGCATGCATGCGGCCGATGTATATATACCTTATATCCGCGTGCGCGCGCGAACCATATGTACGATCACGTGACTATCCCGCGACTTAATACACACAAACACACACACACACGCTCCGAGTTTTGCCGAGAGAGAGGGAGAGAGAGAGAGAGGCAAGCCGCGCTCGCTGTCAAATTCTCGAAGCGTCTACTGTCTAGCCGGCTTCCCTCCCCTTTCTTTCCCTCGTCTTTTTTTCTTTCCTCCTTTTCGCCTTCGCCTCGGCTCTACTTCGCGTCCTCCTTTTTTTTTATTATATATACAGATCCCTCCGCTCGCTCTGTGAGTGTGTATATAATATGTGTGGCTGGTGTTCCCTTCATTTTTAACTTTGGGGGACGTGCGCTGGTGTATGTGTGTGTGTGTGTGTGTGTGTGTGTGTAGTCAAGAGTGTAGACGAGCGCGAAGCCTGTGAGCCGATTTTGACGAGGATTCCGAGTTTTCGGGGGGATTATGAGCGAGGATCTCGACTGGGACTATTGCAGTCGCTTCCTTCCCATCGTATACATACACTTCCGATAGAAATAAGCTGATTGCTATGATTAAACGAAAAAAATTATTTTGTAAAAAAAAAAGAAAGTTGCAAATGTGTCGATTAAAACGCTTTACTCTATCCTACTTCTGTAAAATTATTGAGACTTGGAATTTAATTGTAATTAAGAGATGTATAGATGCAATATTCCATTACAAATTTTAAACCTTTTTTCCTCTACTTGTATATATACATATATAACATTTTATACAGAATATTTAGTATGCGCTTATTCTATTCATTTTATATTTATTTTGAATGAATGCATCCAATTTGTCTATATAAAAATACAAGAAACTTAATACCGCTCCAAAGTAGGGCTCTTTGATCTTACTCCACTTTGTATTATAAAAAAATCAATTGAAAGACCGGAAATTTTCCTCGGAAATATCGTAACTCGGTAGCGTGAGAAAGTATACTTTACGCTGCATCTAAGGATAAAAATTATTTACATAAAATGCTCCAACCAAGCTTTACGGCTTATGTAAATCGTTCTAAATACTCACCTGGAATTGTGTCACCAGCCAACTTTCCGCTATAGCCTGAATCTCGCGTAAAAATACAATTGGCACCCTTTTTGACCGAAATTTCCCTATGTTGAAAATGACGATAGTTATTTCCAACGCCAATGACTCGTAAACGAAATAATCATCTCATCCACTCCCACGAAACTTATAGAATGTTAATAACGGCTGACAGGCGCAAACAGGTCAATATCCAACGCGCGCAAGCAATAAAGCTGCGCACAAATCTTATTTATTTGTATAGAATTAAGCGAAAAAACGCGGCCGTAGAACGAGATGTATAAGTTAATAGTCGCGCCGAACAATACTCGCGAAATAAAGCGCGCGTGCGTTGGCAGTGTTCGCACGCTCCCTCTCTACTCATTCCTCCATCATATACTACAAGCATCTATAGCGTATATGCGTATGGCTCTGTCCGTCCGCGCGCGCGCGCCCGACTGACTTTGGCCTTGTCGTAATTTTCACTCGCCGTCTGCGGCATATCCTCGTATGGGAAAAAGCCAGCCGAGCCAACAACAACGTGCGCCAATCGCGCCGTGTCGTGCAAAAAAAAAACGGATGTGCGTTGTATATCGTGTTTTTATCGGATCGACACGGCTGTGATATACACTGTATATACGAAATAGGATGATTAAAATTTGCGAGAAAATGTTCACCAACGTTTATCGATTTTTTAAAATTTAATAAGCTTCCCTTGCTCGAGACTAGAAAATTAGTAGTGCCAAACTCAATTCCACTGATTAATTCGTAACTTGTATTGGAAAAGAAGAAAAATCGAACCTTAAAGAATAGTTTCTCGGTTCAAGAGAAGTAAAGCGAATAGTCTTACTCGAAAATGCGCGAAATTAGAGAAAGAGGGATAGAGAGAGTAAGGTAGTCCCTATCGCAGCGCGTCGAATCGACAACAGGTGAGTGGAGCGAGAAAGACAGGAGAGGGAGACCGTCCCCGCGCTCACGGCATGCGCGCTAAGTCGTCGGGGCGCCACGAGGAGAAACCAAGCTACAAGTGCACACGCGCGCACGAGACACACGTACACCTATAGAGGTTGAGCCCTCCTGACTTACAACCGGGGGAACGTCCTCGATAAATAGCGCGTGTGCGCCACGCCGGAGAGAAACGCACCTGTGCGTGTGCGCGCGCACAAGCCTCTGCGCGCACGGCTGCAGCCGCGACCATAGACGGAGAAAACGGCCGTTGTAGTTCTCGCCTCTCTCTCTCTCTCTCTCTCTCCCTCTTCGGCGTTATACCTATGTATACGTAGGAAGAAGAAGCGCGAGCGCAAGGGGAATTATGCGAATGGATGTGCTCACACCGCGAATGTGTGCATGTTGGAAGTGTAGCTTTTGCGAAGGTATGAGAAAGTTAGTGGAAGGGTATATCGGCTTGCTGATACTTTGGTTAACGTTTTTATTTTATATAAATTTGAAATTCTCTCAGCAAGAGGATTTGTGCAAACCCGAATCTGCATGGCAACTGAATTTTTAAAGATGTAAATTGAACTTGTCATTGTCAAATGATAGTATTGGTATGGTGTAACGGTGTGTACGGTGTACGACCTAATAGAATTTCAAAAAACTTGTAGAATTACAATTATTAGAAGTACTTTTATAAGAAAAAATAGATGGTGTAATATAACACGTCTTACTATACTCTGCATACATCTACTTACCTAGAATTATACACGACAAATTTTCTATATTCTTTCACTGTTAAAATCTTAAATCGAAATTTTAAATCGAAGAACCATACTTTTATTAAAGATACTGCTGATACCACGATAGATAACCCAATATATGCTTTTCACTTAAACTAATCAGTTAAACTACGTTATATAACATTTACTACTATCTGTTACCGATAAAATGTACCAGCCCTCATGATACACTTTTATCCAGGTGACCGATACTGCACGATTCTACCCGCACGCAACTCTACACACTTTGTATCTACGCTTTCACGTGCATCGGGCTCAGTTGCGGTGCAGCAGGGTTGAGCCGCTCTTTGCGAACAGTCGCCGCGGTGGAAGACGAAGAAAAGAGGGAATCCAGTCCTTCCAGTCTTTAAAACCCGCAATGGAAATACCGGATAATTAGTGATAAAGGACGAGAACGAGGAGAAGAAGAAGAAGAAGAAGAAGAAGAAGAAGAAGCTGTACGAGGGGGGTCATTTTTCTCGACTCTCTCGCAGCTCATGCGTGCATTGCAAGCCCTTATAAGCGTTTCATCTCTCTCTCTCTCTCTCTCTCTCTCTCTCTCTCTCTCTCTCTCCCTCTCACTCTCGCATTATACAGAGAGAGAGAGAGAGAGAGAGAGACGAGGCGAGGGAGCTTTTTCATCCCGACGGAATGACGCCCGACGAGATACGAGAATTGGCCGACGAATGTATACATCACTACGGAGAATCAACAATAAAGGGGGGATTTGTTACTACCGGTTATGCAATAACTTAAATGACTTGATTTAGGGAATGCGATGGAGCGATTACAAATAAAAAATATGCTTGTGGTGTATCGTTGAGTTTTACGACGACCGTACGATATTGCGTTGAAACGTTGCTGTAGATCATTGCGATCGCTATTACTCAATTTCAAAATTGAAATTATGTTGAAGAATATTAACAAAAATTAATTAAATTATTAAAGGATGTAGTTAACACTATAGCTTTACTAGGATGTTTTATGTTGAATGTGCTTTTACAGTTCTCTGAAATTTATACCTAAAATGAATAACATTATGTAATCAGTTTTTAGTTATATTTCAGAAATGATTAATGCCTCAAAGCATTAAATAATTCAATTTAAAAATGCATAAATAATGTAAAATAATGCGGACGTAATAAGTGATGATTGTTAAAATCAAATAATTAAGACATGAAAGATTATCTGTGTGGTCTGTCTACTTAGAGAATAAATCGAGTGAAATTTATAGTGAAATTAAAATTACAGATTCAGCAAGGAAATTCATTAGCAGCCAATTATGGATACAGATTCGTTCATTAAATTCAATTTGTTTTTCTTGGCGAGATCGTCTGAACAAAAAAAAACCCAGTCGCAGATGCTCGACTGATTAATAAATCTTTGCGTTCGTGAAAAGCCGGTAAAACTTTCAATCCGCCGTTTCAATTTCCGCACACGTATACATCTCAATAAGATAAGGGGAGCAACAAAAGTGCAGAAACAAGAGAGAAGAAAGAAACGAGTGAGCCTCAAGAGCTGGAATCTCGAGCAACTAACAGTGCGATACCTTCTCTCTCTCTTTCTACCTTGTTTATAGGGATTTATTATTATTGGAGCTTTGCTTTCAGTTTTCGTGTTAAAAATAATTAAATTCTTGGTAAGGTAAACGCCCCAATTTCTGCTCAATTAGAAACCATTTCTACTCATACAGTATTGCTTCTGTTATATAGGCGTTGTATTTACTTCATGGCCTTGTAAGTAATACTTTTTAATTGATTAAATATTTTTGCAAATTGGACATTTACCTTGGTTCAGTTATGCAGATGCTTGATGTATAACGCAATACGTGACTGTGTCAAAAGAAATGTTGTGAATATAGGAACAAATAGATTGTTTTTGATAAATGCTGCAGAAAACTTGTCGCGGAAGGAAATGCATGATCACTATTTTAAAAACGAGCTTGAGTCTGTGCAGTAAGATTTTAACTAGTGTTGAAAATTCAACTAAAATGAAGTTAACCACATGTAAGTTTAAATGTCTTTAGATAGATATATTTATATTCGTTAATCCGTCAACCAAACATGTGATATTTTGAATAGCTGCTGGAATATATTACAAAATTTAAACAGAAATATGTTTTTAATAATCTAAAAATGGTTTGGAAAAATATACAAGTTTAAAAAAGTAATCATTCATTAAATTAGTTGAAATATTTTGAAAACCTAAAGTATAATTATACTTAGTTATTATATTTACGCATAAATAAAAAGCCTAATAATAATAATAACCTAATAATTAAACGTGAGTGGTGATAACATTATTTGACATTCAAAAACTACATTACGTTCATAAGTTAATTATCCTTTGTCAATTTTAAAATAATTTCTTCATTTAATGTTGGTTCAGTTATATTTTATTTTATATTTTTTAAATGCTGCACTTGTAAAAGATCTCAGGTTTGTAAAGTAACTTTAAACAGAAAATATTTTAAATATAAAATGATAATTTCATAAAATTAAGTGAATTATATTTAAGGACCAAGAAGAATAATCAAGTGACAATTACTTATTTTCCGAAATGTCTTTTAAATTGGGTAATTTAATGTTAGAAGCATTTTGTATGTAGAAACAAGCCATACGTCATATTCTTTATGATAGTGGCGTACTTTATGACAATGACTACACATGCTATTCGCAATAATATATTAATAACATTAAATCATTTGAAGTACGTAAATGGACACTTCTTATGTTCATAAAATTAGCTATGTAGAATTTGATATATGGGTTACACATTAATTTATTGTTAACATAATATCATATTTTTTATTTAGTATAAGTAAAAAGTAATGGGATGGATACAATAAAAATACTGATTACACAAGCTGACTATGTAAGGCTTATATTTTACCAGACTTTGTAAGCATATGTTCTTTATTCAAATCAATTATTTCAAAGTTTCTCAAAATACTGAAGATAAAACTATAATTGTCAAATTGATAATAACAATATATCGTTAAAATCAGAAAAACAATTCGATTGTATTTGATTAATGAATGAATATTCAAATCATTAGATTGCAAATAAAAGAATTTACAATAAAATTACTCAAGAGATAGAGCTATTTTCAGTAATATTTGAAAATATGAAAAAAGGGGTAACGATATATTAAGACAGTTTCAATTTATGAAGGAGGGTTATTTTAGTTTCTCATGTACGTTGGATATTTTACGCGTTTACTCATTCTTCATAGCTATTGATTTTTTAATTTATTCTTAACTGTATGTTTTTGACAAAAAAGTCTTAACGTCTTTATTATTATGCATTTATATAAGGTATTTAATAACTACTTATTTCATGTATCCATTGATATAAAATTAGAGTCGGGAAAAAAGTCTTTTTGCATCGAATGAATTACGTGTTTGATTGAGTCACTAAATCAATATATTTTTCTTAAGCTACTGCACATGATTAATTACTCCTATTGTGTATTCAAAATATGCACATCCTACCTCGTAGAAATGCATTATAACTTCACTATCAGTACAAGAATATTGCTATGAACAACGCGTTACGTTGACTTTTTCAACAATTTTTTAGGAAAACATAACAGTAGCAAAGAATTGTCACCGAAAACCAGTACTTATTATTTTAGTGAAGTGCAAGAACAATTAATCTTTGATTGATCACTATTTATACGCTCTGAAAAGAAAAAAATAATTTAAGTGAGTACATTTATACTGATTATATAAAGTAGATAAAACATATTACTATTATATCGAAGAAAATTATTTTTAATCAATAGTTCAGAACATTTCTAGTGTATACGTAGAAAAGAAAAACTATAAATTGTCTATAAATTTCAGAAAAACTTTGAGGTAATCAACAGTGGACATGAAAATTGTATTGTCACTTCTTTTCAGTACTATTTTATTTGACATTTGTATCAATGGTATGTGATTTTTTATTAAAAGTTTTGCATTTTTATGGATTTGTTTAAGTATTATTCAAATCTATCTTAATTACAATAAAATTATGATCCTTTGTAATTAAATGTGTTAAACATATATTGTGTTCTCAAAGTATAACGTAAGATAATATTTATTGAAAATTTATTTTTCAGCAAATCCTAGCAATCTTTTGCCATGTAGCGATGAGCATCTAAGTCAGTGTCAAAATAAATGTGGTTACGATTCACTGTACAATCTAGCTACTTGTTTCGATATTTATATTGACGATTTGTATCAAAAGACTGAGTGCGGCTGTTACACTTACACTTAATAAAATATTGATACAACTAAGAGATGTTGGAATCCAAAACGAAAATAAATTTTATTAAAATACATAGTTTTAAAAATATTATGTAATTCATTATCAATACTATTGAATATTATTTTTAGAATAATAATACCTTCAACCTTTTTCAAAACGTCGCTAGCAATTTAAATATTCTTAACAGTTTGTTAATACACAAAGAAGAAAGCTATATACATATACTTCATCAACGTACATGTACTGGAAATTGACATATTACTGTCAGTTCTTTGATTAAGATAAAAGATTATATATAGATTTATAATCGAAAACATTAATTATTCGTATAAAAATGTAATACTGTAAGAGTATACTAAACCGAGTACAATCAATCTTTCAATCATTCTCTGATTTTATTAAGGAGATAAGAAGTATGAACACGATCTCTGCCATAGCGGCAAGATGAAATAAATTGGAATTGTCATACTTAAAAAATGTTTTGCTGAAAAATAATTGTATATTCTAAATATGACAAATTACATTTAACAGTCTGCAATCCATATAAATCCTGTAGATTATATAAACAAATCTGATTTAACCGTATATATCGCTAATCGATGCCAAGAGACTTTATCAAAAAAAATTATTTTTTGCATTCAAGTAGAAAGAGAAAATTTTAATAACTTTTGATCCGATATATTAAACGTTCCCTGACCTCGGCAACAAGGCGAATTCATGCCCTGCAAAATTCGCTATAACACGAGTCAGCTATAGGCAGCTCCATAGGCAGAGCTATAGGCAGCCTCGTCGTGTTCCGCGAGCGGCGCAGAAAGTGAATTCCTAACGCGCATCAGCTGATGCCCCGGCAAGGCCAAGGTAATAAGTTTTTACTCGGCTCTCGTCCTTATACCTCTTCCTTCGTCGATCCCTTGATCGTGCAGAGAGCGAGAGCGAGAGAGACTTGGAATGCTCCGCGCTAGCTGCTAGTCCCTCTCTCTCTCTCTCTCTCTCTCTCTCTCTTGCTCTCTTGCTCTCTTTCCAGCTCGCCGAGTTAAGCTCTCCGCTCTCTGCTCTCTGCGCTGCAGCTATGCCGTATCCATCCACGTGTGCGTGCATGCGGTATATACAAGCGATTATACGAGTGGTGGTGCTGGTGCTGCTGCTGCTCTCAGCCCACTCGTATACAATGTAAATTTTCAGACTTTCTTAATTGCGGATAATTTCGAACAATAATAAATGTTCGGACGATTCTTGAGCTTGCAATTATTTCGCACCTTTGCCGATTGCGAGCTACGAAAGCGGTATGCATAGCTTTGACCAAATAACGATAGAACTCGACTGCGGTCTTTAGTTTTTCTTTCTTCTTTCGCGTGTGTAACGAAACTGTATAGTTATAGGGCATCGGGAAGAGCGCGTGTAGATTTACGAGTGGGCCGAACACGAAGCAAGAGTGTGTCTTGGTATATATGTATAGGGGAGCCTCAATTGTCACCGATCGCATAAACCGATCCCTCGGTGCTCGTCGCCCGATACACCCAAGTGCACGCGCGCCTGTGCACTTAAACCTATATATATAGTCAATCTTTGAGCCTCTCTCTCTCTCTCTCTCTGCGAAGACTACAAGAAGAAGAAGAAGAAGAATTCGGCCTGCACGCGCACACACGCGCACACACACAGAGAGATTTGCTGCAGAGGCTACTGCACGCACTCTCCCTCCCTATGCTGCAGACACGCATGTCGTCCCGCAGTCGCTAGGCCAGAGCTCCTTGGCTCTCTATAATACTTGCAGGCATCGGGCCGCGCACGAGCCAGGGAAAAACGCGCGCGAGGGCGCTCTGGGGAAGCAAACCGGTTTCACGGCCACCACCGCCTCCTTACCTTCTTCTTCTTCTTCTTCTTCTTCTTCTTCTTCTTCTTCTTCTCCTCCTCCTCCTCCTCCTCCTCCTCCTCCTCCTCCTCTCTTTCTTGCCCGAGCGAAATGATCCGTCTGCGTGTCCGTGTAACTCGCCCGCGAGCAGAGAATGAGAGAGAGAGAAGCTATATAGGTATAAGGACTCTGGGAGCTGCAGAACAAGGGAACCTGCACACCCGAGAGCCAACGCGCGAAAGAGAAAGGATAGAGCGAGGGAGATGGAGAATCGTACAGGATTTCGAGACTGTGTGCGTGCGTGTCTGTGTGTGTGTGTGTGTGTGTGTGTGTGTGCGAAAAATCCCGAGTGGGTATACGTATGCGCGCGTGCAGGCTGGTTGGATTTTCTAGGTGCGGGTTCGAGAGAGCGTGCAGGATTTTTCGCCTGGAGTTTGACCGTGAAAATCGCCGAGAGATTTGATGGAAAACTTTACTCTGCATGCGGAGAAAGAAGAGTTTTATTATGTGACTGGGAACATTCTTTTGGCAGAAATTCTTTACTTATCGTAAGGCGCTCGATTTGTCTTGCTGAAACTTATCCATCGCGTTGACTTTCAGCTGTTGCTTGAATAAAACGATAAATGTTGAACTTTTGCTAGCAGTAGAACATAAATAAACAGCTAAGGAATTTCTGTCTTTTCTCTTTACGCTATAGCAGTTAAATAAGTATTATATTACACTTATTTATAGCCAAAGTAAGCTGGTTAATATCGGTTACAACACTATCACCAACAAATTCTTATGCTTATTTTTGTAAGCAGCTGTGCGCGACATTGAAAACTCGAGGCTGACCTGAGGTATTTAAAGAATTTTCTTTTTAATGTGTTTTGCAAGAAATGGACAAATTTCAATAAATTATAAGAAAATATTTCGATAAATCTTAATTTAGCAGATTATTAAAATTTGTTATTTTTCAAATGAGCAAATCAATCATTTTATTGATGTACGGACGGAATAAACTGAACATGTAATATTTACATTTAGAATGTTTATTATGTATAACATAGAGTTCTTTTAAAAATAGTCGTTTTTAAATAATTTATATATAAACTTTCGTAATTTTGGTATAATTATCGTAAACTACCTATACTATTAACGCCACTTACATTTTCATCTTCAATAATTACAAGAATTTACACGACGAATATAATTATGGCACGTGGAAATTAGATAACAAATCTATTGACAGCAATCATTCTCATTCTCGCCAATTTCTTAGAAAGTTGTTGCTATTATTTGATAAAAAGTATACATAAAAATATAACGTGCGAAACTTTCCCTTTTATCGAACTGTCAATGCCTTTTAAAACCAATATTTTTCTACAAGTACACATCATATTCGAATAATTAATATGTACTGTACGAATATACCATGCACTATAGCAATTTTTAAATTATATCCGTCATTCTATTAAGAGAATTTTTACAATCGTTAATCAAATACACATATAGAGGTATACGTATAATAAAACTTTATGAATCAATACAAATTTATACAATGCTTTCAAAGAAAAAAATATTGCACCAACCATAACCGTACACTGGTAATATTTCCAAACGCATATTTCACGACCATATTCATTTTTAATAAAAGGATATTTTCGGCTACAAAGTTGCCTCGCGCACGAGATAAGCACTTGGCGCAGCCAAACCAATAACCCCGGCGTATTCCTTAAAAACACAAAACCCATTCCATTTTTCTTGAACTAAACGGGCGTAAGCGCGAGCCAGTAAAAGCATTTTGAGATTCGGCAATTTTAATTTCTCGCCATTACGCAAAAACTCGGCACATTTGCATTTCGACTTTAAAAAAAAAAGAGGGAGAAAAGTAAAGTAAGTCAGTTAAACGCGCGTGACGCAATCCGCGAACTGAAAAAAAAAATCTTATTTTATAATCGTGAGAGATGAGGAGACGGCATGTACTGTTCGTATTGAAAAGTTCATAAAAGTCCTGGATATGTACGGGCTTATATGTGTGTGTGT
>UELV01147155.1:7666-42887 GCA_900490015.1 Megastigmus stigmatizans | reverse complement strand
TGTGTGTGTGTGTGTGTGTGTGTGTGTAGGGCAGCGAGTGTAGAGGTGGAAGCCAGAGAGAATGGAAGAACGAGAGAGAAAGTCATCATATCTGTATGGAAGCTCTATTCACGGCTCCACGCTAGCAATGCTATATCCCAGCTTGTATTAGCTGCACATCTACGCATTAACCTATATAATCCCGTGTGTCAGGCCGCAGTAGGTATGTATATATATGTACATCCTCAGGATGAGTAGGTGCTTAAGCATAATACGCAGTTACACATTGTAGGGTGTGGCGTTTATCCGCGATATAGTCCGAGAGTATATAGCGAGCGAGCGAGCGAGAGAGAGAGAGAGAGAGAGAGAGAGAGAGAGAGAGAGAGAGGGCGAATGGAGGTCTAACAGGTGATGTTATTCCTTCATTACACACACGCACACATTCGCTACGCGCTCAACCCGTATGCAACTTCATCATGTATATATATATGTATATAAGTGTATATCGACTTGTGGTTGGCATCCATCTCTCTGCATGCGTACTTTATCGGCGGAAGAGAAATTCCAAAGTACCGACGAAAGCTCGGCTCAGCGAGGAGGAACAGAGAGAGAGAGAGAGAGAGAGAGAGAGAGAGAGAGAGTGATGCCATGCTACCGAGACTTATTTCGCAGCACTGGCGGCAAGGATCATATATAGTCGCAGCTGCTGTCGCGCGATAAAGTGGCTTTGCGCGGGAATTCTTCGCTCGCACACGGGAAGTTCGCTGTGTGTGTATGTGTGCACAGCTACATATCTCGAGGGGACTTGGGCGCGGAGGGGCTGCGCTTGTTTGTGCGGAATCCTGTTGTGCTTCGTTATACATGCGGTGAAGGGTTTCTACCTCGACTGATTGATTATTTTCTCTCTAACCCACGCGCTCTGCCAACTGATCCACGAAGCATAACACTTGCTGCTCGTGCTCTTGCCGTGGAATTTTGTGTGTATGTTGCGTTATCGTGATTTAAGCTTATCTTGAGGTATAGTGGACGGGACAGATCTGCGTATATGCCTAACGTAACAGTTACAAGGTTTTCAAAATGAGGGATGTTTTAATAGATTTCAAATGCATTTTATACATCGCTTCACTGGTGTGGAGTAGAATTACAGAAGAATACGTGTTAAAGTACTTTGTTAACCGATTCATATTTTAATTACAAAAGAGCATACGAGCACTTGTAATTTAATATTCTCCGCGTTTACATTACGCGGAATAATAATTAATCCTAATACTTTACCGTGCAAAATCCGAATATATGTAATTATCGCTGATTAAACGATACAGTGTATTAAAATATCAAATAATCTTCGTGTACACGTTGAGGTAGAAAATTCAATCCTTCGAATAAGAGTAAGGTTTCACCAAGTCTATTACGTTACCGTGCGCGGCCGGATTAGAACATTTAATTTTACAGAATGTCTGGGCTCACCGTTGTTCGAGTCTCGATTTCAATTTAGTGTGTATACTGCATTTTGAATGTGGAGAAATTCGCGCGAGAGCGGAGTTCAACCGCCCAAAAACGGGTCAGTTAAATTTACTTAGTAATTCGTACAGTTGGGGTTGTTCCCCGAATATAATACGGAGCTTCAACCAAACTTAATATATACCAAAATAGGGAATGCATTCCAGTACCACTTCCTTCAAAAATACACCAAAAATCATTCCATTCAAATTAATGAAAAATCATTCTATACGTGGGTTAATTAAATGTTGAATTTGACAATTTTATGCCAGTCTGAGACACAATTAGCACTGAAGATCGACATCAAGCACCCATCATTACATCTTAGAGAAGATCGCTCGGCTATATTATCTGCAAAAAAAAAAAGAAGAAAAGAAAACGCTTTGCATACAAATCATCCTCCCTACCTCCTCCTCTCGATTTCCCAATAATTCCCGCAAGCTCGTCTTTTTTCCACACGACTCATCTGTCGAGGCATCTGATAAGCATTCGCGGGGCGCGAGCTTTCTAAAGCAGGAGTCAAACACTTCTCCGTCGGTATATATAGTCTACATATCCATTACCACGTCGACGTGTAATCGATGCCACTGCGCGCACACTTCTCGTCTGGGTGCTCTTTATAAAATCCACCCGGCAAACAATCCTCTCCTCCTCCTATGGAACACACTTCACCGCACAGATACGTACGACGCGTCAAAAAAGGCGGAAAATTAAAAAAAAAAAGAAAAGAGCCAAGAGAATAGAACGAGAGAGAGAGAGAGAGAAAATGAAAGAGTAAAGAAGCGTCGCGCGCTCAATGTGGCGAGAGAGAGGGCTAAAACTCAACGGGTTCGCCGATGCGCGAAGAGCAGACAAGATTCCGCGCGTGGCGCTGCACCACCTCGAGTATCCAATTAACTACGGTTATGCTCCTCCCCCCCTCCCTCTCACCCCGCCACTGATCGACTATATATGCGACTGGAAAACGATATATCCCCCCCCCTTCCTCGCACCCACCTATACTCGCTTCTACCCCATCCGCCAACCCCCTCTTTATAACGCGCTCACTCGCGTCTATCCTATATACATATATACCTCGGCTAACTGGCTGCACGTATACAGTCGTATTCAATTTCAGTTTCAAGGCGACAGGCAGGATATCGATCCGCTGCCACCGCCGCCGTCGCCGCTCTTCCCGTATACTCTCGTTAATTTTGCACGCCCTCCCCGATCTACGTGTGCAATGCATATATACAGGTGTGTGTACGTGTGTGTGTATGTGTGTGTTTGGGAGAACTGTACTCACAGGGAGCAGCGACGTTGAACCAGAGGTATATATAAGAGGAGAAACGGAGATTCGCCCAAGCAAGCACAGGTTTTCTTTATGTTCGTCACGACTCGCGGATCGGCTAATGGCAATTTAAATCTCAACGATTAGCAAGGCATTACCATATAGTCGATATAGCTGCGATCGACTTCCTCACTTTGCCATCAGATCCCGGAACGTATCGGAAGAGCGCGCGCGCGCGCGGTATATACCCGTCACTCTCTCTCTCTCTCTCTCTCTCTCTCTCTCTCTCTCTCTCTCTCTCTCTCTCTCTCTCTCGTGCACGCGCAATTATGCCAGATTGGTTAATTAATTTTACTTATATATAGAAGGGTGTATTGACTAATTTGCATTGAGTGGAAAAAGGGTCAAATTGATTAAATCGATTCTGTTCTGTCGATTCTACTGTAATTATTTACTCTATCGAGTGTATCGTCAGTCTGGTTTTTCGACTTTTATATTTATACATCTCAAAAAGTACATAAAGCATCTGAATTTAATATACAAGATATTATTATTTAGGTTAGATCAATCGAGATTCGCCATAACATCTCAAGACTCCTGATGAAAATCCGTTTCTCGAAAGATCCAGTGCCTCTTTTCATGAAATCTCATTGCACAACATTGCATAAGGGATATATATTAAGTGAAGCCTAAGTACGATGGTTCGAACGCTCGAGTTATGGGTAATCTGGTGTTCCAGGTGTGGGAATCCGTAGTCTCTACGCTAGTCTCCTAAGCGCCACTGTATCTAACAATAATATGCGCTTTATTTGCGAATATATATACCGCTAACAGTCATCGTTTTGCTTCGAGTGGCGATATAAATGCGTATAAGAGACGTTAAAGGCAATATATATATAAAAGAAATATATTAATGGTTTTGTTGATAGTCTGAGGATTGTTAAAAAATTTATTGCAGCCATTTTAATGGGCTATCGTAAAGTGAATAGATATATATAGGTTCTGATAAAGCGACAATACGGACTATATATATATATAAGGCCAGTATTTAAATCGACTTGGCATTAACGGAACAACGCGATGACGATACTCTTTGGATGGCTCATCAACATTAAAACTAACTATGTATAGCTATTTCAATTACCAACTAATCTATTCTCGTAAGTACGTCAATATAACATTCGATATACGAGGATATGAATTCGTATCCGTTAAGCGACTTTACAAAATATTATGGAATTCTATCGTTTGGTTGAAAAATGTTGCACAAAGTGCGCGTCAAACTATAACTAAAATTCGGACGATATCGAAACTGTACGATTTGTATCGTCGTATTTTTTCATTTCCTTGCACAATTGTGGACTACACACAAATCCCGCAATTCCCAATACAGCATTCCGGTATAATCACTTTAATTTCCCTATTTACCCGGAATTGGTCAGGATTCGCAGTGGTACACGCGAATGAAATACAAATGCGTTAACGTTCAGTTTCGCATAAAACGTAGTACAGGCGCATAATGCGGAATGCTATCTGTGATGATCGTTTTCCCGTGTATATTGGATTACGATGGCGGGGAGGAAAGTTAATCAGCAATGTATTTGCTTTAAACGGATTCTAAAGCTTGGTGCGTAAAATCCAATTTAAAATACACGCATCTAGTCAAACGATCAAAATGAACAATCAGTGGGCTAATGGGTCCTTCTCTTGGCAACCCAATTTGAAAAATATCAAGCGTTATAATAATTATTTTCTACCCTTCTAATAATCGTACAACGCGCATCAGGTTAAAGCATCCGCCACCGGAAAGGAATAATAATACCTCACGGAAACTAAGTGCAGAAGAGTGCATCGTCGTCTCTCTCTCTACATTCAGTGCAAGTAGTCCCGCCTCCCCTTCACCGTCTGATGCATAGCTAAAAATAATAGGGAAAAAGTGTATTGTACCTAAATAATGGCTGGGTAGAGTAAGTGGGGATACTAGGATATTTCGTCCACAATAAAAGGAAGAAATTAAAAGAAAAAAGAAAAAAGACTCGAAGAGCAGAGAAGCAGGAAGGGCTTTAATAGCGAGAGGGCCAGAGTACAAAAGGAGATAAGGAAGCAAAAGATATAGGTACATGGCAAATCCACGAAGGCCAGTTATAGAGTCGCGAACGGGTAAGAACCGCTGCGGAACGAAATGCGGAAAATGGAGCGACAGGGTGGGATGGGGGGGTTTAGGAAAAGAAACGAGTGTATGTATACATCGGTAGGAGTCGACGGCAACGCGACCGCATCCATTGTCGCTATTCTCATATCGATTGAGAAACAATGACGCGATGTCAATTTCACAATAGCAGGCCTGTACACACGTATATGTATACACGTTACTCGGAGCGCCGCCGTCTGTCTATACGTCGACTACCCAGATATGAATACATCTCCCTTTTTTTTTTAAGCGCGAGCCGTCTCTGTGTATAAGCCACACGTCACGATATCAACAATTTCACCACGTGACGTCAAAGCACAAACTGCCATAGTCTGGCGTGTTCTACACGTGTGTGTGTGGGTGTGTGGACAAAGTGAAGAGAGACGTCACTGCTGAGGTAGATAAGACACCATTCGTTATTAGCGACACGAGCCTTTTGTCAATAGGAGGAAGGTGGGCCCAGCGAAGTGTCATTTTGGGATTGGACTTGAAGCTGTAGAAAAGTTTGATCAAATATCTTTCTAAAATATTGAATTAGTCCTCGCTTTTGAATGAAATGTCATCGAACTGATTATTAAAAAATAATTAAATGTCATTTGTATGAGTGCTACCCTGGCTAAAGCTTTGCTAGGTATTTAATTATTTATAGTGTTTTTAGGACATTGACTTGTAAAAACATGTTTGATGCCAACGCCGATGTCACCTTGCGATTACTGGCATACTTTTTTAAAATAAATCATTCTTGAAATAAGACGATTTTTCCCTTTTGACTTTCTAAATATACAGAATCTCTGATCTATAAATAAAGTTACTTTTTGTGATATGACTTTTCTTACAAAGTAAATAGGAATTATGCTAAATCACTCAGTGGCTCTAGATAGGAATGTTGATCATAAACTTGGTAGCTGAAAAATTAATTTCTGACAATTGGTACAATGCATTTTACATATAGGCAAACTTTAATTTATTGATACCCTAAATTATAACGAGAATCACTGTACTAAGTATCTTTTCAATTACTTATCAAAATGAATATTAACATTTAATTATGTAATTATTTTTAGAGCAATACTAAACTATAATAAAACGCAAAATTTAGCTCTATCGATTAGCATTATGTTGATTTTTTTATAAGGGATGTAATCGATATACATATAATATACATAAAGTATATAAAATCAGAAAGAAATGAACATCAATATGGTAAGAGCTTCCGCTATCGATCTTTACGCAGTTTGTCAGAAGCAGTTTTTCTTACTTAAAATAAATAAATAAGCAATCTGGAACCGAATAAATGAATGTATTCACCAGATTAATTTCTTTTCTTTTTTTTTATTACTTGCTTATTATTTTCATCAAGATCTTCTTCTTGAACAAATTTTATTGAATTAACTGTACATAAGCTTGCTAATAACAAATTCTGAACATTTGGTTTATTTATCAATCGTTAAGAGTAGAAATGTCAGAACGAATATGCTTTTAGGATTAGCACGGTTCTAGTAATTAAAGATTATTGCACATTTATAGAGCTCGAATCAACCAATGTAATATACTGCGTTCGCTAATGCTGTGTAATGGTACTTTCACAACTATAGATCTGTATGCCATTATGCTCATCCGCTGTTTTACTAATTGCCCTATTAATATTTCCTTATCAGCCTTGAATGGCAAGCATGTATACGAGTATCCATATAATATAGCGTGACTAAAAAAATATCTTACATATTATTTTTCGCGCGGTTACCTAAGAATTGCACATCAAGTAAAATTTGAAGTAAAAAGTAAGTTCCGCCTTGTAATCTATGGATAAAACTAGACGCGCAGTATGTTTACAATCCGCAAATCAAACTCTTTTTCGACTCGGCAAAGAAAGCAAAAGCATATATCCCACGATCGAAGTATACGCATTTCACGAGTTAATTTCTGCACATACGGGGTATAAAGGGAAGTTATATACCGGGGGGCACATAAAACCATTCAATTTTTTTTTATCCCCTATGTTAGCCGCGCGCATGTATGCGTGGAGTGTTGCGCAAGTCCATTTCATCAGTGGCAGTGGTGGTGGAGGAGGAGGAGAGCTCAGCTCATGCGGCGCATTAAATTGAAATCGCGGAAAAGAGCTATGAATAAAAAAGAGGACGCGCTGAGAGAGAGAGAGAGAGAGAGAGAGAGAGAGAGAGTAGATGGCTCTCGTTTTGATTGTCACGAAAAGTGATTCGTTATCGCTTTGTCATGCTCCCATGGCAACGCTTTAATCGGGAACGTACTTTGATAATCCGACAGCCTTATATACATTTTGCAAATATACTGCTTGCTGCTGCTGCTGCTGCTGCTGCTACGAAATGACTGCATCGTGCGTAAAAGTGCAATATTTGCTTTGGGTACGTTGGTGATAGATTGCTTTTTTCGACCGCAAATTCCAATTGAATTAAAGTGAATCGTATACGGGCGCAAGACAGTCGTAATTAATTTTGTTCGTAACCATGAGAAAATGAAGTGCGTTGCAGAGTTGTGTTGTACAATCCAAATGTAATACAATATTGAAATTTTTCAAAAATTGAATGTATTATAGTCAGTATACTAAAAGCTAATAAACTTTAATCAAACTCTTATGATAGAATGATAAAGGAGAAAAAAAAATGAATTTGCGATTTGAAACTTTTTTGTTTCTTAAAAATGTGTTTGCTAGTAGCAATCTTTAAAAAAATACTCTGAAAACAGTCTACGGAAGTAGTTACAGTATGTCTCGTGTTAGTTGCAAATATTGTAAATTATATTTTTTGATATTTTTATTTAGTATTTCTACATACAAATATCTAAATATATATGTTTTTCTTTGTTCCAGGTGAGTTTCGCAAATATCACGCTACTAAATCCTCATAATGTAAGTTTAAGGACAGTGTTAACAATCTCCTCTGTTTAATTATGTAATAGATCAATGGCATATGTATCCTTGAAAATTGTCGTGATAACACAAAATAAATTATAAATTACCCGCACTCTTATTTATTTTATGAATTGGTAATGAAATCAGATCTTTTTTTCATTCATTTATTTGTTTTGTCGCATCAACTGCAGGGTATTAGCGGTGACGTATAACATTTAATTTAAGACAATTTCATCCCGCTTCTCGTAAATAAATATTTTAAAAACAGTCGAATTGATCGGAAGTAGAAACAGCCGAGTATAGACAGGTCTTTATTAACTTTCCTTTCAATTTGTTTTTTCAAATCTAATGTTTTCCATATTCTAAATAATGACATAGATATCGTGAGTCCTCTGTATGCGCAGTTTTTTACTCCAAATTCCTGAAAATCCTTCTTTCTATTAGCAAATTAGTATAGTAGTTCGTAATAGTTATTTAGTTCATTTTCGAGAGCCCTTACAGAATTATTTTACACCATATCGTTATAGCCGAAAATTTGCGACGACTAATCTGCGATACTTAGCGGAGAAATGGCATTTTGAACAACGTGCGTTTCACCATTGGATAGATATTTCAAAGTACCTAACTGTGCGTCCCTTGCAATAACATGATCCTGCAGAATTTTAATGAAGCTGCATATAGGGTAAGTGTGGTAGTTACTGTGTCCCTCATAATTAATTTATATGGAAGGTTAATGAAACATATAACATTGATTATACCGAATATTAGATTCTCATGAACTTTTCTAACGGTTAGTTTTTTATATAGGATTAAAACCAAAAAAGTATACAGTAATCAAGGGGAATGGAGCAGAGGAACTACCACACTTACCCAGTATCCAAAACTCTTCACCCACAATCTCAAAAACTCGAAACTCCACCCAACTTCAGTACCTTCGTCTATAACCACGAAAAAGAATGCAACAATGCAACACAATAATCGAAACTAAACACAATGTTCAGGAAACGACACATGTAAACGTAAATCTCAAGGATGAAATACCCGAAAATCCGCTGGCGTCGAAAATCTCTCTCGAAATCCTTTAGAGAGTCAAGTATACTCGGGCGCATACCAGCCGCGCGGCCGAGGAATTTCTGTAATCAAAGTAAACCCAATTAGCTACGCGGATCAAGCGACGAGAGCTACACCCTATATATATATATACATGTATACACAGAACCGACGAAGGGTCGGAACGCTGTAGAATAAGGCCAAGCGCAACAAGCTCAGGGGTGCAGGAGGCGCGCATATGCTTATGCGCCCAGACATTAACCAGCCCGAGAGGCCGAGAAAGGCTAACTTCGGGCTAGCTACTGCTCTACACACGCGCTTGTCTTGCCGTACCGGCTTTGCTACCACTGGTGGCTCAGGAAACGGGGATGGAAGGTCGTCGCGGCATTATTCCAGAAGCCGATGCAGAGAACTGCACGGAATCGCGACCGCCCGGCTTGCATTGTTTGCACCGCAGCAGCAGGGAACAATATCACCTTCCTGTGGAGCATATAGACACTCGTCGTCCTGTCGCCATGCGGGCATTATTTCACGCGGCTGCGCGACACGTGAGCCGATCTCATATATACCGCGTCAGCGAATGCGCGCACTGGGTGTGCATCTATTGGGATGGGTTGTGCACGAAAGGAAGCTATATCGCCTGCCGTCTAAAGGCTGCTGCTGCTGCTGCTGCTGCTGCGCTTCAGAGATATAGCAAAGTATATAGCCTGGGTTGCCTGGCTCTTATCTTGCCTCCCGCAGGTTATCTCTCACTCTGTCCCCCTTCTCCTTCCTCCCTCTCTCTTGTGCGTTGTGAAATCCAATTTATCCGAGCAAACCCACGCGTTCGTATATATATATCACACGAGGTATACCAGAGAGAGAGAGAGAGAGTTGCGCGTATACCCAAGAGTGTGTTTTCGACGGTGCGGTTTGACGCGCGCAGGACAATGGGTGGCTCTTGTCACCGGCGAAATTGCTTTAGTGCCGCTCCACATCGGTATACCGTGGCGAACTCGTTCGTATAAACGCGATGATGGCAAGACGGAGAAACTCGCGGTACCGGAGTTTTTAGTGGAACACACACGGCGCTATTGCAGGTAAACCCTTATACAGCAGATTGATGTGACGATGGCATGAATTGGAGTATTGCGCTTGTATGTACGTGTGCGCGTATCGTTGATAGGATGGATGGAGTTGAATTTTTGGATATAATACTTTTATGTACTTGTGCTTGATTATTTTTAGGAGGTATGTATGCAGGATTCAATTTTAGTATATTTGCCCACGTGGGGATTCGCGGAAAAAAGTAGCTCGGCGCGTTTTATACATACCGAGGTGAATAACAAAAGTTGCGTGTTGATCAGTTTTTGTTCGGGGAATAACTGTGTTGTTCAGTGAAATTGTTTTTTCGACATGCTAAAACCAAACTGTTATGCGTTTCGTTTGATTGATTAAGCTTAAAAATATTTTGTTTATTTATTTTATTCTTTAGAATTGAGCTTTGACTCGATCATTCAGGATAAATCTTAGTGTAGTAAATCAGGCCTTTGAAGTCTTCAAATGTCATCATGATCTATAATAGAGGATTGACAAAACTAAGTAGGTATACTAGAAATCTACGCCATTCGTTTAGGAGTGGCAATGACATATGCAAGTTAAAACCTTCTCTAGCAGACCTACTTAGTTTTAGATTTTTACCACTAGCGGAAAGACCTCTTTCAGTCTTCTACATTATATGCCTAGTTATACATCTACTAAAAATGACTTCATCTTGTTTATTATTAATTAGATCCTCTCAAAGATAACAATTATCTTTTGACGACTGCATCAAAATCAACTCACATAAATAATTAAAAGTATAACAAGTAAGCAGGCAAATCTGATAAAATGTAAATAACAAATGTAAATTTTTATTTTTATAATGTTTTGTTTTTTCTTTGATCTACTGCCCACGAAATATCTTAAGCATCAAAGTACAAACAAAAGTTCAAAGTAAACATTCTAACTTTCAAAATTTGTATTAGATTATTTCCCTAGCTAGAAAAACTGTCCTTCACAGAGTTGTCAACCTCACAAGTTTCATTTACTTTTGTTAAAATTAGCAAATGTCTTCGTCACATTGAACGCCAGTATTTTATATAACAACATGAACGTTACGAACACTTTCTTTCAATATTTTAGCTTTTACTTTTTTTATATTATTGATTAAATATTAAATATAATCTGTAGTTCATATTTAAAAAAGAAACATTATATTTATTAGAATGATTATGAAAAGACAGTTATAGTGCAATAAAAACATAATCCAAATTTCATCGAATTTATATAAATTCAAAATGATTACGTTCTTATCTCCTCTCTCGAAATCTTCCATGCGCGCACAGATCAAACCTAAAACTGTATATAGGAATAACATTTTGTGCATTGTACCGCAGTTACTTAGATCGTAATCTTAGTTTCCCGATTGTATCCGCAGCTTTTATGATTCGCCGGCACATAATGCAGTGCACGCGCGCTCCACAAGCAATTTTGCCAGCATATCCGCACGTAGATACTTAAACTATGTCTCGCTCAACTACGCGAGATCCCGAATGATGTCTAGCGAATACATTGGCGCGCGCGGAAGGGGAAGCGAGAATTATGCCCGCGAACGTACACGGCATATACGATATGCCGATTGCCAGGACGTGCTATTGCCTAGGTAACTGCATTCAGATCTATATATATACGTTTTATGTTATTATATAGACGCTCGGCGCGCTCGCGTGAGATGTTCGTGCGCGGAAGTCACTTATTTTGGATGCTCTCTTACACATAAGCCATGGTTTATACCATTATTGAGATTGACCTGTATTTTAGCAAGTTTACTGAATTCCTGAAAACTTTTAAAAATCATGAAATAAATAAAGATGAAACAAGGTGATTAGTTTTGTAAAATAGCTTGAATGTAAGAAGAAAATTTTGCAGAAGGATTGTATAAGTGATTTGGGAAACATGTTTAGAAATAATGATCATTACTACTAATTTGTATGGTAATAAGGAAATTTCAGGTCTCCCGGCAACGTATTAAACGAGTCACTTTGTATAGTATTGAAAGATGAAATATTTATACCTATAGAATGATTTCAATATAGGTCCTCGAGTATTTCGAAAATCATGAAAATATTTCCTATGGCCTAACTTTTTTTATACTCTTTTAAAGCTTGAAAATTTAAAAGATCGTGTTATATATTCTATCAAATTATATACCGTATTCGATTCAGGGGCGTAAACTTTTTTAGTGTGCAATACATCCTAATGCTATAAAAAAGATTTAAATTCATTTTCCGGCGTAAAAATATATTTAGAAGTCTGGCGAAGTCCAATAAGGGCAATGCGTGACTATGCGTGTAAAACACAGCAATAACTTAAAATTGGTTCCATATGCCAAGGTAAAACTTGACATGAATATTGTCCTTCGTGACAAAATTACATTTGATTTTATGTGTTCTGGTGCATAGTTATGACATTACAATTTTTTTCAAATTTTTTAATCACGGCTTTTATTTTTTCATATTTCATCATTCCAATAGTATAATTATCGAATTAATCCTTATGTGAAGCGCAGTTCAGATAATTATTTGAAAAATTGTCATTTTACTTTTTACTGGAGTTTTATTACATCTTTTATCTGCACTGCCTTAAAGTTTCTTTTTCCTCTGGACTTGAAGATTTCTTAGTTCTTCAGTAAGTATCTAAAAGTAAAAAAACTCGGCTCATTTAATGCTTTGCGCTCGTTCGACCGACCGACACTAAAAAACGTTTATGAGAAGTCGTTTACGAGTGCAGCTAAATATTCCAATTGCTCGATACAATCTTGCTTTGCGCAGCAGCTCTACAACGATGAACCTTTCAGGAATACGTAAAAAAAAAACAGGAGAATGTTTTGAATCACGCAGTGAGAGCTTTTCACGCGACCTACACGTAAAGCAGAGAATTTAGCTTTGTCATTCCCTACCATTTAAATATTTGAATGAGAGATTCATTTTTTTTTCACTCGAATAAAAACGCATCCACCAATCAATAACCTTAATTGGTTTTGCCGTTTTTACCTTGAAATATGCACAAAATTTAATGAATTTTATCTGCACTCATTAAACTTTTCTTTTTATCGCTCAGTATATGGCTAATTGGCTTTATCATAGAATCTGATATTGCGCATAATTTTAATTATGCGAATAAAAAGTTATTATATCATAATTTACAGTATTATAAGATTCGCAATATTAATGATAATATTATTCTTCAAAGTGATGCTTATTCCAAAACATATTTGTAATACATTGTATAGAAATAATCAATGCTATAGAATTAATATGAAATACTAAGACCCCAAAAACACTCTTCGACTCTTTGTCAGACACAAAAAAACACAATCACTCAAACAATAACTTTATCCAAATAAGACTCTTTATCATTCTGTATCCATTGGCAAGAAGCTTTTATGACAAAAAGTTTCACGAAAAATCCTGGACTCTAAGTAGGTGACTCCACTTTTATAACTAGAGCCATTGCAAACTGTTCGTACTATATTAAAAAGAAGTAACCCCCAGTAAATTTTTCAGTTGCTGTATCACGTACGACAACCTCATTGCGTCGCGACGGGAAACAAGTCTCCGCAATATGAATAATGAATAAGTCACAAGTAGGCACTGTGTGGCATTATGAAGCAGATTTGAAGACGGTACGTGAGAGTAGCTGCACTTTAGTTTGAAAACTCAGACTGCAGACGTGTATCCTTAAGCATTATATATATATATATAAGAGCAAGCAAAGAAGTCGGATCAAAGAGACTTCCACGAGTGTTTTGTTCAAACTGTTCAACTACTCAGTTTTTTTCCGCGCGATGAGATCGCGTGCAAGCAGTTCTTGCTGCCACTGTCACATAGGAATGTAAGCGCTTCGAGGATATAATAAATGAACCGCGGTGGGTGCGAAATGTGACTCCGGAGAAAAATTGAATGAAAGAACAATGAACGGTCTTTTTCGGTGGAATGCAAATAATACGCAAGTTTTACATTGAGAAAAATAATATAGAATGTAGGGTATTTGCACCGGTTACTGTGTCCCTTAAGAGCATTTCAAGATATTCTTACAAAATAAACATTCTTTTTTATTTTGTTTTTATTTTGTAAAGTACTGAAATGATAGATCAGGATTTCTTCTTTTATTGGCAATTTTACTGTAATTAAAGGCAAGAAAAAAACTTTAAATATCAATAAAAGTAAAAAAAAAAAGTATTCGTGAACCATTTACTGTGGGTTTGAAAACGCGAATATCTATATGTTGTGCCCCAGCTGCTGTACTTTTTACCAAATAATACTGTGCCCCGGGTACTGAGGATCGTAACAAATACTGTGCTCCAGCTAATGTGAGCATACGCTTTCTCTTTTCAGTTATCCTTTTCTTTGTTTTCAGTAAAAATGCAGTATTTATATTAAGTAAACAAAAATAATATTATAAGGAATTACCTACGTACTTAATACTCACTACATTTCATAAAAGAAAATAATAGCAGCTACATCGAAAAATCTGCTTATTCAAGCTTAAGATTGCAAGGTTATTTTATGGTGTGAAGAGCGCTCCGTAAGAGGCTCAGTATTAAATCTACACTATATACAGTAATAAATCTACACTTAAAGTTGGTTCCAATTATTGAAATATATTAAAAAATATAAAAGTATTTTATTAAATTCTAAAATAATAGTGTTTTATTGATCTAAACGTATTTTATTATCATAATATTCAACTTTTACTTTATACAAAGCAAAAGTTTATTATATTTTTAGTTCAGTTTTTTGGGTTATTTCTTAAGCTTTTCAACAAAGTTTACAGACAAATCATATCAAATGAACAATTTGAAACATACTTTTCGAAATTAAATAAACACAAACATCATAGGCTTTTAGCAGGAATGAATAAAATAGTTAGTAAAGTTTATTTAAAAAATATTATAATTTTATAGCAAGTAAAAATAAGTGGAAAGCACAGTAACCGGTGCAAATAGCCTATTCAAAATTTTAATTTTTTAAACATAAAATAAAGATAGATGTGGAGGTTTAAGAGCACGTCAGTTAGTTATATTATTCACTGGAGGAATATAGACAATTAATGAAGCAAAATTGCGTATAATAATTAAAAAACTGGATGTATCAACACAAGTGGAGCCAAATAAAAAAAAAGTATAAAGAATTACTTGGCGACAAGACTTTTGTGCACAACTTCTACATATTATCTACAAGATCTGATTTGTTTACATATATCAATTTTTCGCTTATACGCAACGTGCGGAATATAGTATGAGCTGCGGTCTCCTGCAGCGGCGCTGATGTGTATTACGAGCCGCGGCATATGGAATCAATCCTCCGGGATTCCCTCTCTTCTCTAGAATACACGTGTATGTACATGTATATATCGTTACAGAGAGCAGCTTTTCCGAATATACTAGAACTTGGCGCGGCTCCCGCTGTGTATTGCCATAATTCAGCGCTAGCAAGCGAAAATAAAACAGCGCAACACATTTTTTCACATTTATTTTAGATTGCGGTCTGCGGGCGTTTTATAAAATTCTTTACCGCTCCCCTCCCCCACGAGCTTCCACACCGACAAAGCTCCCATGGTCATTTATTTCGACAATTTCAAAATTTTACACTTCTCGCGTGTGTTGATAAATCATTGAACGCTAGCAGAGCTACTAGTACTTTAATATCGTCTGGAATTGAAACGACTTATAACGCTAAATCTAACGTATTGCGATTTTGTATACGCCTAGTTGTAAATTTTGCCTATAAAACTTGTGTGTTTAGTCAGCGAGCGACTATTTGTAGTGCAGAAAATAAATTTCGTACAAGCTAGTGAAAAATATTACTAAAATGAACGCGGTTTAATTGGAGCAAGTTCATTTCTATATTGATAAATGTGTTACTTATCAACAGCTTTTGGAATGATGTGAAAAGTATATAAGAAAAACTTTTTGGTTTTATTTAAAAAACTTTTTATATTAATTGTGTGTGTTTCGTTCAAAAATTATTTTCAACAAAAAGATAAATATTATGAATTGTTCCCTCATTTCAAACTAATTACATACTCATTTCCATAAATGATAAACAATACTTATTACTAAAAGCTGACAAAGTTTAAAATAAGTTAAGTTTTCCTTAACCTTCGTATGCTTGTAAGTTTCTAATGACTCTGCATTGACCATGTACATTCATTCATGTATTATAGAAACAAGCCTATTGGAAAACTTACCATAACTTTATTGTAAGTCAAACCAATGTTAAATAAAACTTTCTGTTGAACTTGTTATGAATCATATTAAAGTTGTTTCGTAAATTATAATACGCATCTTATCTGAACAGCGATTTTTTTAAATATGGATTATTATACCTGCCAAGATAATAAACGCAGTTTCCTATATCGATATCTTTTTAACTCTCATAAGCAAAAGTCTGAATACGCACTGCTCCGAAATTCATAGCTTTAGTATGTAATTTGTGCATAACAAGTCTTAACAACATAGTTTTATGGTATTAATAATATAAGAATAAATTTTGTCACTTGATAATATACAATAAAATAAGTATAAAATAATTTTGAAAAATTAGCTAATAGAGAAGATTCCCCGTTTACTGTTCCCATTAAGCAGACGATCTCTAAATTTTGTTAAATTACACTATTTTAGTTAATTATAATGTATTTTCTGAATAGTTTTCTATATTTCTCTTATCAAAATCAAATAAAATCGTATAATGACACAGTTGAGAAAAACAAATTTTATGCTTCTATTACTGGACATCGATTACTGTATCCGATGTAAAAGTGGATAGGGCACGATAACTAGTCAAAGCACAGTAATCGGAACATCTAACTTAGTGTGAAATATTTTACACCATTAAATGATCATTTATTATTTAAATTTATAGCATGTTTAACACAAGCAAGAGATATGCAAATTCTTATATAGTTTTATTACCATACAAAATGAGAGTAATTACAGAATATTATATATTAAATATATAATAGACGATTAAAAGCTCTTAATTGCCTTTCCGCAGATTATAGCCGTACACTTACATTCATATTAGCGGACCTTGTGGAACAAGACCTACGTTCCAGCAAGATTAAGAGCCTAGGCAAGAGCAAATTTGATGAAGTACAAGGTCTCTCTCCATGTATAATCTGACGTCACGCACAATGTATACCGAAATAAGCGTAAATCTCGTGCGAGCGCGTCGAAAAATGCAATTTCTTAATCCACGCGATAACGAGATTATGATTGTTCAGAGCACGATATCCTTTACCTTATTAAGTGCGCAAAATAAAAAAGGAAACGAATAAAGAGAGCAGTACGTGTGCGCCACTCGAGAAAATTAATAATTTTTTTCCTACCTCCATCGCACGCGTCCAATTCATTATCGTTGCACTTACCCCTGCGCTTTCTTCCCCCACGCACATCGAAAATTGAAGCTAAGCTGCTGTACAGAGAACTGGATACATAAATTTGCGGAACGTGCTTGCCTCGCGCTTTTTCGTTTTTGCTCTGTCTCTCCACTTCTTTCTCCATCGTATCGCGTTTGGGTCTTTCGCAGACGCCTCCGTACCTATACGGTCCTCCTCTCTCTAATGCTCGATCTACGTAAAGTGCACTTTGGCGTTCTTTTTGTCGGCCTTGGGGCGTGACATTTCTCAGATTTCTGTACAGGGATTCTGAAAGATTATTTTACTCGTCTTAATGGTTTTTTCCGTGTGTGAGTGGACTTTCAATGGGATTAAACAATAAGTTATTACGTTTAGCTAGTTTTTACAGTGTGTATTTTTTTTATAGAATCTTGCATAAAATGGATAACAAAAGAGTGGAAAAATTGGGTCCAGAGAAATTGGATTTATTCACATTTTTTAGACACTTTTATTTATACGTTTTTAAGTTTCTTATAGTTGAAATTTTTATTTGATAAATCTCACTCGCAAATATATTTATAGAATTATAGTAACATAAATATAAAACGATTAGCACGTGGATGTTTATTTTTAAAGCTCAGGATTTGAGAAAAATTATTTTAAGGTGTGCGAACCTCCATAGATACAGATTTATTTTGGCTTATAAATCTATTTTTAAACAATAGTATAATATCAAAATTTTAGAATGTGAAATTTGGGTAAGTTTCTATTTTGGAGATTTAATAGGGCGTTGGCATCAGCATATATTTTATGGAAAAACGTTGGAATAGGTGTTAGCTAAGTGAAGGTTTATTATATTTATACGTTTATGTTTATTAAATTTCAGAACATATCGTACAGAACAGAAATATGTTTGATTTTTTAATTGTATTATGATCAAATTTAGAAAATTATAAGGTTGTACATTATAGATGTACAAAAATTATTTCTGTTTCTCTGCTAATTATGATACATATCCAAAAATATGTACGTCAACTCGTGAAATGTTTCATCAATAATACTAAAATATTAAACCATATTCACGTAACGTTTCAAAATGGCTAATGTTCTTTTGCTGTCATGTGCAGGCATAAATATTCCATTTGACATATTTCAAAAGCGTTGTGATATTTTAATTTTATATCTTTTTTTATAGTTAATAATTTAATTTATTATATATTAAAATTTGATGAGTAAAATAAAATCATGAGTGGAATAAAAAAGGTTTTCCAATATGGTTATGTGTATTTCTGTCATTAATAAGTTCTTGAATTTAAAAATTTACGATATTCAGTAATATAAGTATACAGAGACGCATGTATAAAAAATTCTAATAAAGTAAATTTGTCCATAACGATGATTGATTATATTAAAGATACATTAATTATTCTAATATTTATCTATTTGATTATAATGCTATTTCAACATCATCCCATAACTAAACTTGTTACAAATATAACATTTTTCATGATCATAAAACCATTCATACGACAATTTATAATATATTCAATTTTTCGTCTTATTTTTATTTTCGATTGTTCATCAGAGTAAACAGCTTTGTGACGCCTTTCATTTCCCGAGTATAGCGGCGTTGAAAAAGGCTGTTTAGCAGTTTCTGTGCCAAATATATAACTACTTCTTTACTTTGGTGTTTGACTTGAGCAAACGAGCTATAGCACAGTGAACCGGTGGCGCTAACATCAATACAAATTAGCGCCTACTTTTCGGCATTAACACCATTAGCATCTTAAACAAAATAACTCAATTTAGGTAAATTCTATGCTTTCATCTATTTTCTTTTATTATTTTATAAGATTGAATTAACTCGAAGTTAAGTAACATTATCTAGTATACAATATCTGATATATTTCAGTTTAGTCAGGGACAACATTCAATAAAGGATAACGAGTTTCGTGAAATATAATAAGACGGTCACTTGCAGTTTCATTATTCGATATATATTATATGATAATGTAGTTTACAGTGTGTGTAAGTGCATATTATGAATAAAAGCTAGAACATTTTTTTAACTATATAAAAACAATTTTCAAATTCATCCGCATTACAAACGTACGTGAGTTTAGCGGAACAACGCATGCATTTGAAAAACTCTATTTACGAGCTAATTTTTAAAAAATAATCCATGCGCTCATTCGCAGAATTATGTACATATGCAAGCTGCAGCTTACACAACGGTCCCTTAGGCATTTTTCATATTCTCCCGGCGCTACTTTTTCACTTATTAATTTTCCTTTTTCTTTTATTAGTCCGCTGCCGCCTCCACTCCTCTTTCTCGCGGAGCGTCTTTTTTTTTGCTCTCTTGCACGGTATCCTCATTTCTTGGCGCTGCATCTTTTTTGGTCGCTCGCTCGCCCACCCCATCCGTCTCTGTTTACTTCTTGTCCTCCTTTTTCATAGATTTACATACACGCACACATATGTGTGGATGTGCTAGAATATCTGTGCGCTTTCGTAAAGCTCGAGACTCGTATATATATATATATGTATTAGCGCGAGCGGCGCGCGACTCGCGTCAAGCTTAAAGCTGAGAGAGCGTCGTGGGAAAAAGAAGAGAGATGGCGATAAACAATTTCGCGCAGGACACACGACGAAATTGTCTACCTACGAGTTGGGACGGGAACGATTTTTCTCTCAGAGAAAGACCTGCAACAGGAGTGGGAGGGAGGCGGAAGAGTAGGACATAGACAGTTTTTGAGTAGGAGAGGGATGCGTTTATTTGAGTGGAGCGCGGGAGACGTGTTTCTTCTCTTTATTTTTCGAGACAAATACGTTAGTGCCTTCGGATGGCTACACGGATTCTCTCGCTTCGCTTTCTCTCGCTTTTTGTGCAGCAGCGCATTTTTATGCACGGCGCGCCTTTTAGAAGGGGCGTGAAAACGTCTGAAAACGATTGTTCCCGCGTCTTTTTTTTTTGGGGATGGACTTCAAAAATAGATATTGCACTTCAAAGCCTTTATACGCGATACGTGGCACTTGAATGTTACGCTAATTTTTGACTATATGGAAAATTTATGACGCGAGATGTATTTTTTTCTTCCATGAAACGTAAATGCAATAATTGTTCATGTCTAAATGGTTAGCTTATCATTTAAGTAAATATTATCTCTAAATTATTATAATTATTACATGTGGATACGAACAATCGACTATGCCGATTTCAAAACAATACGAATTTCTCTGGCAAGACTTCCAAATAGCTGTCGACGATTCGATTAATTTTCCACTCTATATATATTTTATTGATACTAAATACATGTTCGTCAAAGTGACAGGTGATTACTTATTTTACCCTGCAGTGGAGCCGTGCTTAAAAATTACTGACCCGCGTTCATCTTTCCTCTTTATAAATGAATTTAACGAGTACAATAATTGATAACAAATAGGTATTCTAAATTTTATTGATCTAGCGTTATCATATAGCCATGATAATGAATATGCTTTAAAGCATCCATTAAGAACAGATTCAAGCGAAGGAACTATACGTTCGTAACGATACAAATTATGAAGTCTTCGAAAGTTATGTACAAGGCAACTTTGCAAAAGTTTTAAAGATGACTTTTATTGTTCTATAGAAGATGGTATCTTTTAGAGATATTACGACTGAAGATATTAATTCGAAACATTCAAGGCAAATTTTACAAGTGGCAAGTTCTTGTACTACATATTGTTACTCGATATTATCTCTATTTATTAATATCTCTATTTATTGGATAAAATGCGATATTTTATCTGGATATTTTAATTGCTTCAATGTTGTAGGAATAATATTTTGCAAAGGGAAATGTTGCATAACATACATTTAAATCAATAAAACTGTTCCTGAATTGGTGTCATCTTAAAAACAGTAAACAATTTTATGGATTTTGTTACTTTCTATAATAATTTTACTTTTTATTAAAGTCGATGTTTATACAAAAATATCTAAAAAAAGCTTTTGCACTTGCTGCAAGGGTGAAGCAACGTTAAAGTATATAAAGAATCCATTAGGCATTCTAGTCCTGCTCACATATACCTCGAATTAAAAAGCAAACGTTCACTAAATCCTTATTACCCAGTAAAATGTTCAAGATAATTCAAAAGAACAGTACAGCTGTTCATATCCTATTCACTTTAATTCCCGGAGGACTCTTTTCACCTTTCCAATTACATTTATCATTTCCCACTACAGAACTAAGCTCTTGTTTTTACGCAGCTGCACAGACCCATGTATCACACACACACACACACAAAGAGAAGCGCAATACGGAGATGCACATCCAAAGTGCAAAGTTCATTTTTGTTAAAGCTTCTCCCGCCAGAGACTACCAATTTTAAGTTTCTCGGTAGAGATTTGAATATCCGAGCATACGCGTCGATTCTTCCGCCGTCGCTCCCTTCAAACTCCGTCGGAATCTCAACAGGGCACGTTTTCTACAAATGGATGGGTCGAGTTGATTTACGGCTAAACGAATTTTTAGTTTTCATACGTGCACTTGGGTATATATGCGAAAAGAGAGTGAGAGTGAGAGGGAATCGAGATGAATTGAAAGAAGCGAGAAAGAGAAATGAAGCGCGGGAGTTGAGAGGAAACAGAAAGCAAGAAAAGAAGAGAAAGAGAGGACGATGTCAGATTAAAGGAAAGGATCGCTAGCTACGGTATCTCGTGATAAAACTTGATCTCCTCATCTTTCTTTTTTTTTTTTTTTTTTTTTGATAAATCCTCGTTTTTCGACGGCAAACGGCAAGTCGAATATCGGAGCGTTCGAACAGGATTAAATTGGATGGCGGGGATATGTGCTTTCCAGGCTGTATGGAAGAAACTTCCTCGCCTCGCTCCTTTCATCCTTTTTTTTATCCAAGCATCGAAATACGCACAGGGAAATGAGTGACTAGTGGAATCTCTTTCTAGGTCCCTGCTGCTGCTGCTTGCTGAACGCTGTGATCGAGTTTTCAACGTTTACGGATGCGCGCGAGGGAGGAAAATATTGTTATCCTCGATAAAGTGGAGGAGTGTATATATACCCGACGATTTTTGCCGAGTAAGATCTTTTTTTTATACTCGTACCGTTTCAGCTATGAATGTATATTGTGAGCGAACGAAAACTTTTTTTTTCACTTATCGATATTGGCACGGGATTTGCTCGAGCGATAAAATCGGTTTACATTATTTATTATTATATAAACTGGAAAATAAATTTGTTGTATTATATGTTCGAAATTCAGACTATTAAAAATTCGACACAGACGCAGTGTAACTAATGTTGACACTTTTTGAGAGTTAATGGTTGTTTGCCTCGAGAGAAAAGTTTTTCAGAATATAATACTACCCAAGCAGTAAAAACTAAAATCAAAAGTTTCAAAGTCATAACGTTAAAAGTTGACATATGAAGTTGAATTTGAATAAGTATTAAAACTTTTCTTTTTTTTTCTTCTTTTGGAGTTGTAAAACATAAGATAATTGAGTAACTATTTTTCTTAAAATTTTTATTTCACAGAAAAAGATAATTTTATAGAGTATGCATTTTTAAATTTTTTTGAGATCGGTCAATAATTTTAAATTATAATTTTATGTAAGAATTCGCAGAACGGTCTATCTATATAAATCTCAGTTATTATGTAAGTCCTTGAAATAGCCTGCACTTTATGGATTAAGTCTTTTTCAATCACTCACCTTAGCTTCTTGTCAGGTAGAAGAATTATTTTTATTTATATCCGTTATGCAAGTATATAATTCACTTAATTCAATGAGTTTCTTTCGTTTTTTCTTTTCCTAAGGAATTGCGTGTTATTTTCCATGTTACGCGATTGCCGCACATCCTCAAGTTTTACATTTCTATGTATCGCATAGTGTCAGTTCCAAAAATCTGATCTTCAACATAGCACATACTAAAGATGTCCTATGCACAATGTTGGTGACGACTAGAACAGAAATATATATTGTGTTCCATTTCGCTCCGAAACTAACCTGTACATTGCAGCACGTACTCAAACTCGTACAAGTACTTCTGCATCAGTCGACTCTCTAGAGGATGCTTCCGAATTGATCGCATTCCAGGCATGGTTATTCAAACTTTGATTCGGTGCTTGTAATCCTGGAGTTTTCCAGCTACTCCAATTAAATGATTGAACTATTCTAAAATGGACATGTCCAGTTTAGAATAATCCACGAGACTTTTACAATATGCTAATGTTTCCCTTGAATAACCCAAATAGATCTCTTTACAGTAAAATAGACTATAGCCGAACTGGCTTTCCGCACTGGGTAAACTTCCAAAAATGTTTTACCAATAGTGTTTTTTTGCGACACCCGGTCTGAGGGAACCGGGTAAACTTTTCGACGCATACTCAATAGCTTTGTCTTTGAGTAGTGGATTTGGCGATTCCCTAACTCCAATGCAGCTTCTTTTACCAGAAGAGAATTGTTTTCTTTCAGGTTGAATTTTTAACTATTTTAATACTTCTTGGGTCCCTTGTTCTAGCTTCAGTTCATCGTATGTTCAGTATATTTGAACAGACTTCATTAACTATCTTACATTACCTACGTGTTATGTGTTGCACTAGTTAAATGACTCTCAAGGTGCATTGCTATGCCATGTGCACTCTCCCTTAGGATTAAGTGGGCCAATTATTAGTTTCTGCATTACATTTCCAACTTTGCTTTGATTTCCTATCTATGGAACATTTGCGTGCCATTCTTGAAGATGAATACTGAAATCGTCTGTTGTATTTAAGTGCAACGGTAAAACTATTTTAAATTCGAAAAATTACATAATTGCAAAATGCAAAGTGCAATAATTAACTTATTTAATTGTCTGCAACGTTTATATTTTATTTATATTATGTATTATCTAAAATGATCTTGAAGTTGTGAATATGATGTTAACGGAATAAAAAGATTTCTAAATTTCTCCAATAGCATGATTATTTTGAGAAAACATTTTCCTAAATCTTGAAAGCTTTATTATTAACTTTCATGTTTCGTTAGAAATCGTTATATTTAACAAAAATCAGTTAGTAGTTGAAATAAAAAATGATTTTTTTTCTCAAATAATTAAAAATTGAATATTGATTGATATTCATTCTATAATGATTGTTGTATAGAAAAAGGCGAGCAATACAATTCCCTACAAAATGAGCTCTTTAATTGGAAATTGGAACAATGTCAAAATATAGCGACTTGGATAGTAGTTATGCGGCCAAATAGCTTTACATGCTCCTTTCGCTTCTGGCCCTCAATTATAGAACTGGCATAGACTTTACATTGCTTATCTATACTGCTCTCTGCATATTAAAATGTTAAACTTACTTTGTCGATTTTTTTTCGAGAGTTTGCGCCTATCAAGTCAAATATAAGGGGTGTTACCAGTTGCGAGTGGGTCTACATAATTAAATAGCGAAACCATAGAGAACAGAACTCGAGTTTGACCCTGAAACAGAGTTGAAAAGATAATGAGAAAGAGTTAACTTTTCCACCTTCAGGTATACCTACGAGCTCTCGGACTTTTACAACTTGTTAAAAGAAAGAAACGAAGAGAATAGAAGGATTCTTTGGCTTACTGCCCAGTTGGTACTTTTTTTTTTATTGGGACTATATTTCGACATCGAAAATAGTTTTTCATTCGATCACTTGATACTCTCCATATATAGATCATCTGAAATAGTATGATATTCTATTAATTTAATCGTACAACTTCATTATATCGTTGTAATGTAGGGCCTAACTTTTACCTCTTTTAATTATAGTACTTTCTCTCGGCGACTATTAAAGACAATTTGTACTTAAAATTTATTTTTAAACACTTTTTTCAAGCATTATTAAAACTCTTTACAGTCAGTCCGTCTACAGAGCACCTTTTATATTTATATACAGTATCAGATTTCAATTAAAACTACTTAAATTCATATAATTTCAACAACAAGTTTTATTATCGTAAGAAAAAAAAACGTAAAAAATTCACTTTACGCAATAAAGTCTCGGACGGTAACTAGCTAAAACGGACTCGTTAAAACTTGTGAAAAAAAAAAGAGAAAAATTCTGATCGCGCTTCCCGCAGTGTACAAAAGGCCCTTTATTTACCAACTTCTTCCATATACAAATATATATATATATTTTAAGGCTGCGGAGCGCTACGGTGACTTTTCTCATTTGCGCGATATTTTTGTTTCTCTGATTGAGTTTGGCGTGCAGATGCCGCCGCGGCGTGCAGATGCCGCCGCTATATAAAAGCTCAGGAGCTCGGTGCAATAATTGGGGCCGGAAAGACAAAGAAGAAAGCCGGTGGCGGCCGCGCACTTAGCTCAAAGTAGGCCAAGACAATTCCTCGACTTAAGTTAAGCACTTTTTCGCGGTCTCGTCTCGCACGTCCTACTGCAACCAACCTCTTCCCACCGACGAGCTTAAGATTGCGTTTTTTCTCTTCTTTTTCCTTCCTTATATACCTACCTAGTCCTGAGAAAACGAGCCTCGTTTATTATGCACCGCGCGTAAGCTTGTGTGCGCAAGCTCTGATTATGATTATTGTCCCGAGCGAATGGACAATTTAAGGAATCGTTGGAGGATCTCGCGTTAGCGGATTATTCGTGGGATTACTTGTTGTTATTGCGGATTCTTATATTCGTTTCGCTGAGCGAAGGGGGAGTCAGAATGTCTGAGCGCCATTAGTGGATGATTGCTGTGGGGTAATAATGGGCTACGGTTAATGGCTAATTAGGTTTTAATGTAATTTGATTGATATGCACGGGTGATTTTTTTTTTTTTCATTTTTTTTTCGAAAGACGTCACGTAGTTTTTTTTTGAAAATAAGGAGAAATTGACGGGAGGTGAAACGACACAGTTCTTTTTTTTTGCAGAGTAGCACGTCTTTGTTAATGAGCGCGTTTAATTTTGGACAGTGGTTCAGTTTTTTTTCTTGTGAATTCTGTTTCAAGCGTTACATCTGTGTAAAAAATGTATTAAAAAACCATAAGTTCAATTAAGCGTAGAATTTGTTGAGTGTATATTAATTTACCGTATCGAGTTTTAATAATTTACTCGCTAATGAATTGTAATTGCGACGTGAATTGTAAATGAATGTTAGTTAGAAGCACACATGCTTTACTAATTGATAATAATCATTAACGCATTTCACTTTTATACCGTTATTATGGAAGACACTCGTGATCTCAGGATACAAACGTTGCCTCTGATTCTGCAAAGTGACAATTAAAATTGTTAATTATTTTAAAACTAATTAGCAGATAGATGCCAACTCTTGTAAAGTATAATTATTCACCTGGCTTTCGCAACTTGTCTCCGAGGGAGCAAAAAGAAATCTACCAATTTAAACCCAACTGCACTGCAAGTTGTCATGGCACTTGATCGTATCTAAGATTTTAATTGCGGCGTATTACTGTCCACTTTTGCACTTGGAACTTCTGAACAGATTAAAATTCTATATAAAGTTGCGCTACCTGGACATTAACTAGGTATATCACGGAAAATTGAATGGTGCATATAATGAAAAAGAGAACTGAGATGGATAATTTTTTAAATGGTAAATATGAAAATAACTTCTGAGGATTTACTACGTGCATATAATATATAGAAACATTATCTTTGTAAATACTCGAAAGATTAAAACACACATTATGTATGTTGTATATCTGTACGTAAATATATTTACACGAAAACATCTGAGATACATTAGCATGTAATCTCACCGTGTAAATCCTTTATATTTACTCAATCTACCTACACGATGTAAATTATTTCTAACCTTTCATTATAACTGAATTTTGAAACTAGCGAAAAATAATCCAAGTATAGTTTTTAGTTTAATACTTTGCGTAGCACTCTAAAACTTAAAAGCTTCTGATTAAATCCTATACGACACCGTTGCCGCACTTCAACTATAGCGAGTTGATTTTAATGCACAAGTATAAAGTTGTATCCGAATAACACTGTGTGATCATTTAAAATTGATAAGCCAAAACCATGAATTTCGAGTGCGAAATTTCGCATCATCATTTCGAAAAAGCTTCGTGTAGAGTAAAATGTTCAAGGTCCTCCTAACAATTCCAGCTATGCTATCGTAAAGGTAACAGCTGAATAATCCACAAATTGTTTGGCAAAGTAGGTCAAAAGGAGAGGCTACGACGATCTATTTCATTAAACAAGATTATCATAATAAACAAGCCCAGAAAAGGAAACTTGGGTCGCGGCGCACAAGAGCATAATTGTCAGTAAGAAGTACGTAAGCGATGTGGCCGAGTCTTGTGGCTTTCGGATAAAAGCGACGGATACGTTATTTGGACGGCGCGCAAATTAGCATTCTATTTTCGTGAATCACAACCGCGAGAAGCACCGGATCGACTGCGTATATATATGGTAAATTGCGAGGGGGAGGCCTACAACTACATTGCAGTGCTCCCGAGAGTGAGTCTAAACCGCTGTTCGATATATATGTGCTAAACCACTGATGAAAAAAAAATGTAGAGAGAAGAAGAGCGGAAGCTATCGGCGAACCATGCGAGAAATTTGTTTATGACAGGGGTAAACCTCCGGCGGGCATTTATACGATGGCCAAAACATTTTTCTTCTCTCTCCCGATGCTCCCGACGTTTATTATAATACCTTTTTTTTTTCATTTTCCGATCATCCTCGATGTTTTCTTATTTATGCTACACCTTATTAGCATTCCGGGGAGAATAACTGGAGGGGACGATCGAGTGTGTTTCAATAACTTTGGAGAGACTTGAAAACTGTATATACTTTATTATCAGTCTGATCAATTTATTCGGGAATTCCTTTTTTATAGGTTTATTATACGGATAAATATGACCTTCCGATGAATCGACTTAAAATGATATTGTTTTTCTATCCCTACTTTCTCGATTGTTTAATGCTGCGCGAAAGAAGACAGGAAAAAAGTTAAACCGAGCAAACGACTTTTTTTTACGAGGCAGAATAGAAGAAGCTTTATTAATGAAATTCTCAGCGTACAAAGTCGACGCAAAAAAATTAGAAAAACTCCAACAACAAACTAAAAGTAGTCGCCACGACTAAAGGGGGAAAAAAAAAGTTTAAATTCCTTTTTGGTCGCTCTGTACTTCCGCTCGAAACTTTACCCTTCTCCCTCCTCCTGCACATCTTCACATATGGCCCTCCTCCGTCTTGCTCTTTTCACACTTTTTCCGTTCCACCACTGCCACATACACATTCACGTCATTCCCCTCCATCCTTTTCATTTCTCTTTCGCAGCTCAACACACACGCACGCAAACACACTCTCGCTCATTTTCAGCTTCTCCGCAGGCAGAGACTCCTCTCTCTCTCTCTCTCTCTCTCTCTCTCTCTCTCTCTCTCTCTCTCTCTCTCTCTCTCTATGTGCGCGCGCACACACGTGCACATCAGAACGCGCACATCTCACCGCTTGCCGACTATCCGTCGTACCTATATAAAAGCCGGTCAACGCGGAGCCCGGGGCTTCATTTGTTGCGCGAAAGCTCAGCCGCGCCGCACACGGAAACGCCGCGCGCCGAGTTGTTGGATGTATATTTTCGTTTAACCGAACAGTTCTCTCTCTCTCTCTCTCTCTCTCTCTCTCTCTCTCTCTCTCATTGCGCACGCGCTGCGCTTATATATACACGAGTGCTCATACCGTTTCGCGTTTTGCGCGGCCGTTAATTTTCCCAAACGTGCCTACCGCTGCTGCTGCACGTGCAACACATCGACGCGGCTGTTTCCTTTGGCTTTACCCCTTGCTGCTGTTGTTTTTTCCCTCTCTCTCTTTCTCTCTCTCTCTCTCTCTCTCTCTTGCCTCTTTTGAACGTCGCGAGTTTGGTGAACTTGTGCGAGTGCAGCGCTACAGAGGCCATCACTGCAGTTGCCGTGTGGCGAAAGTGAATTGTTTTTCTTTTTTCTTTTAACTACGCACAGTTTCGAAAGTTCATTGTGCAGTGCAGTGCCAGTGTATGTGTGTGTGTGTGCTATTCGCCGATTATATACCCAGTGAATAATTTGGTATTGAGTTTATGCACAAAAGTTCGTTAGATAGCTGTTAGAGGTGTTTTGCTCGACGAGTGCAACTGCTGATGCTACTGTTGTTACTGCGTATCGGCGATTGTGGAGGTGGACCGTATGGGTGTGTATTTATGTGTAAATACGATATACGCGTGTCTATACCAATTAAGTAGAGTAATACAAGAGGTGAAGTTGGAAATCCTCGTTACTTTAATTACGCGCGCGGGTGGCTACTTTAATTCTCGATAAGTGAGATGGTCTAATTAAAATGTGGACGTGCCCGTTGAGTTCTGCGAATGTATATAAAAAAAAAAACACGTTTCTATATCTAGGATTATAACTTTATAAATTATTTATTAATTATTATACCTTATGATCTGTAAAATTCTCGAAACTAATTGAATAAGTTTGGTCGAGCAGTATTTGCACCAGTTGACGTTTTAAAGTATTATGTAGGAGAAACATTTGCTCTGCTTTCTCAATCTCGAAGCTTAATGTATACTGTATATATAATACTGTAAGTAGACTCGTATTATAGTTGGTGTAGCATGTTTCGATGTCGTTTCTCGCGCTTGCAACAAGTAATTTAATTGGATTGTCATGAATGCACCTGGCGAGCAGATTAGGGAGTTTGAGCTTCTCCCGCTATTCGCGCTCAATTTCACGATATTATCAAACATAATTGCGCAATTGTGACATTGTGCTTCTTGAGCTACATTACCTTCCAAATGCCATGTATATATTCAAATCCAGATGTAATTGGATGATTGAACTCGCGTGTTAAGTGTAGTCGTGAGAGATTTAGATCTGATTAAACATTTGTATATTCGTATAAAATTTTTACAATTTTTAAGGAGTAAAAGAATAATTCGAATTATATATTGAAACTATACTTTTACTGGATCGCTGATCCGAAATACGTTGAAAATATATCGCTAAATATTCTTAGAGGTATATCACAATTTCTATGTGATTCTCTAATGGCGCATTTAACTTATTCACGATCTAAAAAAAGATACTCAATACGTCGGAATAAGTCCTGCCCTTTTCTACTTATTTACCGATACACTTAACTAATGATATGTGTCTACGATCTTCATACAATTTATTGCTTTTCAAGCTTCTTGATTCGGATAAAGATTAATAATAATAATTAATATTCTTCTAAACGCTAATTACTTCATAAAGTACATTAGATAGGCACGAAAGAAACATGAAATAAAAGGTTCTAATTACGATTGTTATTCAGAATCTTGCATAAATATGATATTAATATAATAAAATGTACCGATTAAGTATAGATAAGCTAGTCATAGCGAAAAAAACAGCTGCGGAGTTTTATACAAACTTATGACGCGCCAATGTTCATGCTCTCTCTCTAAATTCAAAGAAATATAAATGTTTATGCTACAGAGTATAGGATTATGCGATGATTCGTTTGGTACGAATGAAGTATACATTTTTATTTATAGCTGGTAAGCCACAGCAATACGTAATTTCCTGTGTTCCTGTGAAATACTCCGCACATTTCGGTAACACAGCCAACTATTACATCTTGTACGCAAGAAATTTCAACACCCAAATTGTTATATTAATAACATTATAATAAATGTCATATCCATCAATCAACGTCCTCGGTGCACAATTGACAAATTTTAATGCCAGACGAGAACTTCCTCAAAATTAACCAATGCCCTTACATTACCTTCGGGGTCTCAACCACAATGGCTATTTCGCTTGCACCCCTTAACCACACACAAAGTATCTCGCAGACGTTTCATTTTTAATCGCGCACGGTATATATACAACACACACAAAAAGCTTACGCGGAAAAAGACCTAATGACCAAAACACTCGTGCAGCTCGAGTAGCTTCTTCACACACAAACACGCGTACAAGTGGCTTTGGCAAAGCATCTAACGCAGCCTCTTCTCTGTTATCTTTTCCAGTTGGCAGTCGAAGCAATGGGTTCGTGGATCGAGCCGGTCCTCGAGCTCGCGTAGGAGATGAGGAGACTAAGACGACCTTGAGGAATCCTCGTCTCAGGGTCTGAGACTCGCGCTCTTATACCATTATCGAGCAGCCAAGGAAGTACAAGGAAGTAATGGAGCAGGTGCGGGTAACCTAAGGTGGCTCGGATGCTGAACAGCCGGAAGGACGAGGTGGTGCACGCGGTCTGGCGAAGGCCGCCGCCGTCGTCGCAGCTGATCTCGCGGCGCTGACACGACGACCGCCAAACCACGGATAGAGAGAAGGGGGATATCGTGGGGCCCGTAAGCGTAGCCCGTGGTAGCCGAGTGCACCGTGTGGCGAAGGAGACGCGGCCCAACACCGGTCCGCCGACCTGGCGGCATGGTCCTTTGGGCTACCATACTCATCCTCCAAGGGGCTAGCCTCGTGGGTAAGTTATATCATCCTCCAGCTATTATTATCCTTCTCTCTCTCTCTCTCTCCCTCTGTGTGTGTATATATCCTCGAGCTCTCACTCTCTCGTGCGGTTAGTCGTGCTGCACGCGTGGTACCTCTCTCTTTCCCTCTCTCCACTTCTGTTGAAGCTAAATTGGCTCCTTTACAGGATAAACAACTTTTATAATTGAAACGGAATGTTGGTAGAATGCGGTTGAGCTGATGCTGCTATGTGCAGAGACCGAGAGCTGGTATACAGAGGCACGGAGCCGTTTGATGCGTAAAGTTTGTCTTGGATCTATAGGAAGTCTTTATAGAGTTGCATCAATGGAGTGAATTGTTTGGGAAATCGTTCCTCATATTCTAGACGGTTATTCCACTGTGCGATTGAATTCAATCGTCGAAATGAATCAATGATTTTACTACTTTCTAATGCGAGTTTTATATGAAAGCTTTTTTTGCTCCCTCCTATAAGGATGAGTTGAGAATTGAAAAATGTAATCTTCGACCTTATAGATTTTCAGAAATGAACGAATGAGTTTTCGAATGATTTCTGTCACGTGTAATCGGGTCGACCTTTGGATTAACAAACTTTATAGGATATAAGGAATAAATTCAAAAGAAATTGATTTTCTATTAATATTTTAAAAGAATAATCTTTTATAACGAATAAATAATTTAATATCAATTATTAATTGGTTTCAATTTGTTACGAAAAAATGTTCTCTTCGTTTTATAATGTTGGTTGGTTGGTGCTGTTTGGCAATTAAAGTTTTAAATTATCTGGCTGATACAACTTGCAACAGGAAAACCAGAGCAGCTGACTAACTTTTTCATTAATGTGCAATTAATTACAGAAATTTTGTAAAAAGTAAATACAATTTTTCCTGATTACTTTTAATTAAAATGTTATTTTATATATCACGCACGAACATACAGAATATTGTATAGTAGGTTCTAGTTTGATCAGTTCTAAGAAAATAACTTTAATCATTCTTCATTATTAGAGATTTTTTAATTAAATTTATTCAAATATTAATTTTAATATAAACAGATTTCTAGATTTTTTTAGTTTTATTCTATTCAAGGATACCTACCAAAGATATTATTTTTATTTTGTGTAGTATTGACTGAGAGTAAGGTTTCAATACAAAATTTTTAATATAGAATTTCACATTTATGCCATTTCGAAAGAAAAAATGCGAACGCGATATGAAGCCATAATTTTCGAAGCGAAAATTAAAGATAGAATCTTTTTCCACTGAACCGGCCATATATGAGAAGTATAAATTTATAAATATAGATTCGCGATAAATACATTGTTAGAAATAAGACAAAGAATGATTTGAAAAGATTAACGAGTAAATTTAACAGACATATATTTGACTATAACCATTTCTGACAAGGAAATTTCGTTTACTTTAAAAGTTGTGGGTACAAGAGAATTTACAATCATTTGCAATATTATCTAAACTGTATAGCAAGTTCTTCGCATCAACTCTGCGCAGAAACGAAATTACGGGACGAAGTAAACCTCGTTATTCCGTTGCGTAGCGATTCTGAGTACTCTGGTATACACAATTTAGTCGCATAATTTCGTTACAAGTAAAAATTATAAAATCACTAGCTTTCAAATTGATACGCGCGGAAATGATTATGAGATTTCAATATTATAAGTGATTAATTAAAATAGAGATTGCCGAAAGCCATATGCGAATTCAATCGGTATTAAGCTGCCTAAACATTATTATTTGTGCGAATAAATCAGAATACATCAATAGGCAAATGTCATGTTAATATAGCCGAAACAATATCGACTAATTGATAATGAATAAAAAATTAAGTGAAATCGCAAAATAAATGTTTATCAAAAGTTATTCGCAAAATCAGTTAGTAAAAAAGAAGAAATGTAAAGGAAGTTCATTAAAGCAAGAGTGAATAATTGAGACAGAACAAACTTACGAGGGATTTTTCATACTTGTATTTGCCTTGTAACGACGCTATATTCCTCTCAGGGCTTGCACTGTGCCGTTGATTTTGCTGCAGCGACGGTTTTCTCTGCGGGCGCTCGAGTTTGTACAATGAACGATAAGCACAACACACGTAAATATAACTCAAGTTTATATAACCAAATATACTGAGACTCGCGATAGAAATATAATCTAAGTGAATGAAAAAGGAAGTGCTTGAGAAGCAGCTTTATTGAATTAATTCTATATCGTTGCGATCAAATGATAAAATGTGCATTTTTATCTTTTTATTAGATTTTTATTATTGTTATTTTTTTAAGATTGGTAAAAGTATTTTAAATTTTTCTTTCACACATTTATAATGAAATTTGGTGTGATTCAATAGTTCAACTATTACTTTACTATGTAAAGTTCTCTAAAAATCGTTTGCCAAATTAAATTGATTAAATTTTACTGGAAGATCTGAGTATTCCTTTTATACAGTTTATACTTTCATTCCAATCATAAAAGCGATTTATTTATAACATATATTATTTTATTATTCTTAAACCGTTAATAAAAATTATTACTGTGGCTGCAAAATATAAATTGAATTATACTAAAAACTATGAAAGGCACTTTAATGTCAGTGATGAAACATTTATTTTAGCACAGTAAAATTTAATTTGAAAATTATTCTCGTTAACTTAAATTTTTATTTAGATTACAATTTTTTCTTATTGCATAATTACTTTAACTCAATTAATAATAGTTATTAAGGAAAGAAATCTTAATGAACATTGCGATAGATATATTTAAATTTAATAATTAAAAACTTCTAAAAGTAAAAATTCAAATGCCTTAATTAAAGAAAACCAGCGTATCCCCTTCATTTTTACAGAGGCACGTGCTAAAGTACAAAAAAAGAACGTCCACTTGAACATTTATAGCGCTTCTTTATGCTTTTGCATTGTCGATGAGTGTTTAAAAAAAGTTTCGATTTATCTAAAGAAAAAAAAAAAGAAGCAGCGTTCAAGTATCGCATTTGAAATTTTAAGCGAAATGACACGTGTGTCATTGAAAAATAAATTTAAAGATGATATATATTTCGATTTGAGGTAAAAGCAAGTTTTCACAATAAGAACAGATTCAATGAATTTAAAGTGCCTCACATTTAAAAACATCGTAGTCTTTAAATTGTCCCGTACATCTTAACCTCGAATGTAACTCACGATATAAAAAGAAACCAAAAAGCAACGCGAAATAACAAGTATACGCAAACCGTTAACATCGTGGTTAAATGCTAAAGGTTGTAAATACGATATAAGAACAGAAGTAGTCGATGTAATTTGAATTCGGCCGTCGGGACTCGCGCCTTAGCCGCAGAGAAAGGAAAAGCCGAGTGGTTCAGACGGGGGGTGGGGCGAATCGAAGAGCGCACAATTTGAAGCTGAATTTGCAATTCATGAACTCGCCGGGATCACAACACTTTCTTGAAAGAATCATTTTCATAAGGAGAACGGTGGGGA